>SNQJ01S0010008.1:341542-355857 GCA_010110895.2 Picea sitchensis | reverse complement strand
CATGGTAAGTCCCGTGAGGCCATGGTTCCATTACTTAAGGTACGTAATACCTCAATCAAGACACCATATGAGCTCAAGGCTCACCAAATGATGGAAAAGGATAAGGGAAAAGTGGGTTCTGGGAAGGTGGAGTCACCATATGAGCTTCAATATTGGCTCATCAAGGAAGGTGGAGAGGGAACGTCCCTTGGGTGGAGTCTCCAGGCAAGCTAAGGGAAAGGATTTGGGATAGCTTGCCTAAGTGTTGTTAGGGTTCTGAAGAAGATTTAAAATCCTCCTCGACAACGACACCAAAATGTTAAGGCACAAGTTGTAGGTTAGGAAAATCCCAACCCAACCACAAAATCAAGTGCTACAACCTAAGAATCCTACACCCAATCTCACCTCGATGTAGATCCCTCACTTCAAGAGTGAGTAGGTCACTCTAGGGAGGCGATCTCAGTGACCCTAGAGGGAATGATATGGAGATGGATAGAGATGGAAGTGGAGCCCCTATAGGTCAATTCTAAGTGGAGTAAAATGTGTGGAATGAAGTCTTGGGAAGGTCCAAGGGTTTCCAAGTATGTTGAGTAACCTGTAAATGGTGAAATATGTGCCTGAGACACAAGAAAAACCACTTTGCAATGATGTATGTTAGTTGGATCAGCAAGTTATTATTGTTGTCCCTAATTTTCAGAAATATATAACAATATATATCAGAAATAATATGGTACTATAATATGCTCAATAAATTCTAGAGATCAAGTAGAAGATACGAGAGAAAGACTAGTTAATGACTAGCTAAACTCAAGATGAAAAACCAATATTCTAGCATAAAACGATAATGTTGTTGTAAACACTTGTCTGCAGAAAATTATATCAGTCTTATGGTTGTAACATTAAATTTATTACAGCAAGAAAATAAGCCACTGAAAACCCCTCAAACATTTCCAAAAAGTGCACTAGACCAAGAAGAATAAGTGTGCAAACTTTGAGCAAAATCCAATGGTTGATAAGAGAGTTATTCAAGAAAATGAGTTAGGGTTTTTGTAGCCCTAATCGTTGAAGATGTAATTTTATAACAGTATCAAAGAAGTATCCCCTTGATGGGTATTCCCTAGTGGTTGTGAGGTGCCCAAGGCACAAGGAATACAGTCCACTTTGCAAGAAGTAAAATGACCAAAAATCATGTTTCCCAATGCAATATTTTATTTCTCCAATGCAATATTAGTGCCTTTAGTTATGGCTTAATGGGGTCAAGAATAAAGAGCTAGGGTTACTAAATCCTTGGGGGTTTAAACCCTCTTACTTTCCAAGGCAAGTAACCTATCTAGGGTTTGAAGACGAGGGGTGTAAATCCTCTTACTTCCTCAACTAAACCCTTGCAAAACAATTTTAAAAGCTTGAAAATTATGGTGGAAACTAGGATAGGGGTGTATGCCCTTATACTACCTATCTAGCCTTGGAAAAAAAAACCTTATCTTGAATTATGAATGATCATAACAAAGTAAAGAGACCATACTATTCAATAAAAATCATTAACATGCCAAAGTAAACCTCCACAAAAGCAAGAGAATGACCTCCTAGAGATAGTGCACCATCATCATCATCACACCATAACCAAAAATCATTATTCCATAGCACAAGAGGAAAAATACTCCAAGTGTAGCGAATATGTCAAACCAATACTTCACACAAGAGAGAGAGTTATGTCCAAATGAGATCTTATGATCTCTTATTTATACAAAATGTCACTAATGTGACTTGTCAATTAAAGGGTAAACCACACGACTAGGGGTCAACAACCCTAATATTGCCCCCTTTAACAAAGTAATATTAAACAATTCATTTAAAGTTTCACCTTTGCACAAATAAAACCCTAATTTTACATGGACGTCACCCCTTTAGGGGACGTTTTTCCACTTGGAACAAGTAGTTGGTGTTGGATAAGCTTTGGTAGGCCTCCAAAGTCCACATGTTAGGAATCTATGCAATCTCCTCATGGACAAGGTCTCATCCTCCTCAAAACTTCCATGTGTCAATGTGTGGCAACACCACCACCAAACCCTAGCCCCCAAGTATGACGTCAAGCTCAAAAGGAAGACATTTTACCCCTCCTGGGAAAATCGTTTGGCATGTGAGGGTTGGGCTAGGTATTCCACGTCATATTCTAGGTCTTCAATTATTCATATTTGTGGTTCGGCATGTGGACCCTTGGCATCCACCTATGGGCTTGCAGCCCCATGGAATCCCAAGCTAGGATTGTTCTCCCAAAACTGTCCACCAACTAGGTCCTACAAAGACAAATTAGCACACCCTCCAAGGATCTCAAGTCATAACATCATGATAAGTGAATCCAATCAATAAATAAGCCACAGAAGCATGTGCATCAAAGATCACTATATCAAATAATTAATTGCTCAAAGACACTATGTGACTTGTCAAGCTTGAATATGGGAGGGTTGACGAGGTGTTCTAATGGGTAGATCTTTCCCTAGGTCAAGGAAAGTTTCCAAGAGATCCCTCTGTAATCCATGTAAAGTGGATGAAGTGATTGAGGTCAAAACTCAATGGGAATAGATCTCATGACATACAAGGGGTCGTAATGTCTCATTCATGTGTGCCTTGATAGAGGGGTTTGTGGTACCTTCGTCTGCAATACATTGTTTTCCAATCCCATTAATTTCCATTCTTTTACTCTTTCATAGTTTTAAGGAGAAGTTGAAGGTCACTACCCTGGCGTGGTGACCAAATAATGGAAATGTCACTCACAAACACCTAGTGGAAAGGAGAAGGTTGGATTGGGATGAGACCCCCTTTCTCTCAACCATGCAACTGAGAGCCATTACCCTGGTTTGGTGACTAGATGATTGCAATGTCATACCACTAGATATTCATGGACGTGATAGGTTGGATCGTGATGAGACCTCCCATCCTTCAACTAACCTTTTAAGCATTCTTTATTATATTTTGGGTCCCCTTTACTCAAAGATAAGTGTTTCATTGCTTTCTTGAGTGATCCCTGGGCGAAGAATCTAGAAGTTTCATACAAGGATTTTATCTGTTACCCAACATCAATCCCTCTAGTCCTTGATCCCCTTCTTCCTATAGAATGAGGGACAACCCCTTCTTGGGTCAATACACCCTAAAATCCCAAGAGACAAGGAAATGGGGGGAAATAGTGGTGGAAAGTGGTAAGTATGGTCGGGAACAGTACGGTGGATATTCAAGGGAGTTCCTAGTAGCAAACCCATCCCCAAGGAAGACAACTTACTAGGGCACAATGTAAACCACCAAGATGAAGCAGGGAAAAATGCATAATGTCCAAGCATATATCATGAAATATACATAAATATAAGATACAACATTCTCAAATGGATTAAATATTGAAATAATGTTCACCGTAATATTGACTTGTACCTCATGGAGCAAGGCCCACTACATTCCGGAAGTGATTTGATGTGGTGGATTCTATCTGGAACTCTACGACCATCTGTGGTGGTGAGAAGGGTCTCCATCTATGCAAAATTATATTGTTGGTCATGTAGTCTCTCGTTACTCCATATCTGAAACCTGAGGGCCTCGAGAAATGATATCCTTACTTATCCACAAAATGGGGATAACACAGTGATCTTTACATTCTTGGTTGAAGTATATTTTTCAGCCTGTAGCACTCATTCACATAATTTATTGTTGGTTGGGTGTTTTTTTTTTCCCATTGGTTGTACACATCATTTTTTTCTCACTGGATCTTTTATCCTTTGCCTAGGCATATTGTTTACTACCTGGGTGAATTTAGAGATCCTTGAGCGAATTCAAAGAGCCATGGGCCTAGTTTTTACTAACTAGGTGAATTTAGAGACCCTTGGGAATTTTGTTTACTACCTGGGTGAATTAAGAAGCCCCTTGATGTTTTTATCTAATGTTGTGTGCCTAAAATATCCCCTGGTCATTTTTATCTAATGTCGAGTGCCTAAAATTGCCCAGGGAATTTTTCTCCATTGTCAAATGACTAAATTTGTCCACTGAGCATCTTTCCTCATTGTTGGGATGTGTAAAAGAATCTTTGGTCATCTAGTGTGATTTTAGAGAGAGTTTTGGGTTTTTTAAATTGTCTTGTTATTTAACATTAACACTTGAGCCTCACCTCCATGTTTCCTTTAATTTTAAGCATGTACATTGATTACTCATTAATGTTGAGAAGTGCAATAAATTCATTCTGCATTCATATTGATGAGATGGACAGGCCATAGGCCCACTATTTATGGATCAGAGAAAGGTGTATTTTATGCCTCCACCTACCCTGCCCTCTATTCTAGTTTCTTATACAACTTTCATAAGGTACTCCTTAATGAGATCCACGGTTTTTTAATACAATTTGGCACTATGTGTTTTATCTAGATGCATAGAAACCACAATTGACCTTACCTCTTCTTTAATGACCAACTTCATAAATTCCTCATTAGCTCTATATGTGATGAGCTTGAGGATGTGAGATAAAATCTTCTCTTGGTATTCCTCTATCGAGATAAGAGGCTTCATCATTATACATATAAGGTCTTTGTCTAGATGGGAACGGAGACCTTCGCCCAAGTCCTCAAGGAGACATAACTTGGGATTGCTCTGGCTCCCAAGTTGGGAAAGTGGATGCCTTGGGCATGCAAACGTGCCAAGGGGATTTCCTAAGTATGAAGCAAGCAAGTGATTTTGGGCACGTCGACATGAGGGGAAAACCAACGTTGGGTGTGCTGACACTAAGGGGCACGAAAGTTCATGAGCACATGTGTTCGTTTGGGCTACCAGGTCCGTGAAGGGGAATGACAATTCATTTGGGTGACCAGGACACCGAAAGGGCATGACGAATCGTTTGTACATGGGTTCGCAAAGGGGCACAACACTCCCAAAGGATGTGAAAGTTCACAATGGTGACCTTTGGAGAGCCTATAAGAGAACAAGGGTGCACAACCAAGGAAGGCATATTTTTGGCAAGACAGGGAAAGAAAGAGGGCTCTGTGATTCTAAGGCAAGAGAAGAAGGAGAGCTCCCTCAAGGATCCAAGTCACTCCACTTGGGAGGACTTGTTCTTCCTTGAGGTGGATTCATTAGACAGAGTTGGGTGAGCTTCTTTTGGGTTGATTTTGGTGAAGTCTATAACTTCAGGTCTATTGGACCAAAATTTGTGAAGTCTGTGGAAATGAAGAGACAACAAGTCTACGGTTGGGGACACATTTGAGGTGCACCACAAGTGGTTGTGGAGACAGTAGCAACAAATATTCTTGGTGACGATCTATGTATGAGTGTCTTGGTGAGGTGAGGCGAGTCATTTGATTCTGCCTTGTTGTAAACCGAGTCAGTAGTGATCATGTTGTAATTGTTTCGCAATAACAAAGACTTAGCCAAGTGTTAGGCATAGTTTATGTTTCCTGCACTATACCTATGTTGTTTTTTTTTGTTCCACAGTTCTCCTTGTTTCTCATGGATGTTTCTTAAAAATGAGTAAGTGTTAAAGTAGTTAACGAATGTCTAAGTATACAAGAGTTACACTAGAGTAGGAGTGTGACTTGTTTGTAGCCTAGAACAAAGTATGGGTATGTTATAGGTGAAGAAGCATAGTCCATTCGAAGTATCCTTGGTGTTTCCAAGCAACCAAGAGAGAAACGGAATGGTGTCAAATGCCCTTAAGAGGTGCATGATCGCAAGATTTAGCTAGGCACACTATGGGGACATGACATATGGTATCAAAGAAAACTTTGAAGGAAGTTTGTTGTGAAGGAAGTTCAATGGGAATGTTCGAAGAGTTGGTGAATTGTTCAGTGCAACGAACTTGTTCATCGTAGACTTTGCATCGGGCTTATGACAAAGGTTCGATTGATGATGCAATGGGAATGTTGAGCTGGGCACACACCTTGTGCAGATTGAGATCATAGTTTTTGGTGAAAATAAGCACTTGGACAAGGTGGGTGACTGCAAAAATCATCACAGATTCCATCACAGAACTTTTCGCAGACTTGATCACAGAGGTAAACTTGGTTGGCTTGATTCGTGACAGAAGTCAATGTTGGACTTGTTGTGCACACCTTGGAGAGACCAGGCGCAAAGTTTGTTGGGTGAACCAAGCAATTGGGAAAGGCAGATGAACATAGGAATTGTCGCATGACTTGTCGCAAATCTAACCATAGAAGCGATCACAAAATAAAAAGGCAATGGGTGATCGCAAAAGTGATTCTGAAGGAGAGTAGTTTTGGGTTGTAGCAAGGTGAAGCAATTGGGTGTATTGGATGACCTGGGGCGACCTAGAGCATATTTGCAGCAGTTATTTCATTGAGCACGTTTTAATCATGACGTCTTCATGTCGTTCATCACCAAGAACAATAGTTGAGTCGAGCTAGGTTGTTGGACAATGGGTAGACCACAACCTTTGAACGAGGTGAGTCTTCACAAAGTTACAACAGTTGGTTAGCAGCAATGTGACTTGACAGTCGGGTGGTGTATGCATGGTGCCTTGAAGTGGAAGCAATCAAGGTGCAAATATGGCAAGACATTGGAGATGAGTTCATCCGGTTGCATGCAAAGTTTAGGACTTAGACGAATTTTGGAATTGGATGAATGGACTCAGCCTTATGTTGTAGAGAAGGTCTTGTAGGCTTATGGAGCTACAGATGGTGGTTGAGGTGAGTTCATGGTGGAGATTTGATTGCTTGGACAAGCGGAGGTCCAAGACAGAAAACTTAGAACATGGTTGCAATGAAGGATGTCATTTAAAAGGTATGGTTGGTTTGAGTTCTTTCTTTTCCTAAGTGTTGCGGTGATTTCTTTGAAGGTAGGTTGGATGACTTGGTGGTTCAAGTGAAATCAGTTTCCACGGTGAGAACTAAAAAACTTGAGGGTGATTCAAGTGGTGCAAATTCAAAGAAGTATTGTAGAATTTTGGGACGCCTTGATTAGGTGAATGTGCAGAAAGCTTGTACGACCTACTTAGATGAGTCGTGTCATGGGCTTAGGCTGAATTGGATGTAGCCATAGAGGTGGTTTGGGGAAGTTGCCTTACTCTTTGATGAGGTGTGTTGGACACATCATTGCAGTGAAGTGGGAAGTGAATTCTATGTTTGTTCTGTTTGAGAGGTTGGAAGAGGAACCCTAGTGCTTGGTGCCTTAGCCATATTTTTTCAGTCAAGTGGTGACTTGATGAGTTGCGATGACAGTGTCGAAGTTTGGACACTTGTAGAGGGTGCAAGGAAGTTTTGTTCCAAGAGACGGATGGAGTTAGCAAAGGAGTCGACCAAGAATTGTTGGCAGTCAATCTGAATGGGTAGAACACAAACCAAGTGACTTGGGTGGTGTTCATTTTCCTTTGGCATGGGACATTGGATGAGGTTGAGTGCACCTTGGTAACTTGAAGATGATTGTGCGATGACTCAAAGATTTAGTGGGGGTCATTAGTTGAATTTGGTAGAGTATTGGTTCGAACGTTCCTAAGGCATGGAATTTCTTTTAGACGACTCATTCTACTTGGAGAACTTTGGACATTTTTTTGGGGCACTTGAGGAGTGTAGGCATAGTTTCCACACTCATCGTAGATGTTGACTTGCATTGAGGTGACTTGATAGAAGGAGGTGAGTTGAGGACTTTCCTCCATTTGGAGGATTGTGCGAACAGGTAGATTGCAACATAAAGAAATTACTTATACATGGGAGTTTCTCTTGCTTTGGGCAGCATGGTTGAGGGTGAAGCCTAACCATTCCAAGGCATAGAGAGGAAGATGCAACAACATGATTGGGTGATGAAGTAGTGAATCAAGGAAGTCGAGATGTACAATTATTGGGGAAGATTGGCTAACTATACCATGAGGTGGACAGTGGAGTCGAGTTGTTGAAGATGACTTTGTTTCAAAGTAACTTCATAGTGCAGCAAGGTTAGGGGCGACCTTGCCTTGATCTAAGGATTATGTGGATGGACCAAATTACGAAAGGAAGTGACCCGTTTGTGCATGAGAGTGTGTGGGCTCAAGGAGCGCAATGGTTGGACTGGTCATTCAACTAGTTCATGACTTAGGTGAGAAAAGAAACATGACAAGGGGGTCAAGAGTACAGACGCACTAGTAGGCTCAAAGTACACCACTTAGACATTGTAGAGGATCTCCTTGATGAAGATCGGCTGATGGCAGTAGTAGTGAGGCAAGGATGGAAACTTTCCTTAATATTTGGAGTTAGACAAAGTAACGAAGATGTGATAGAAAAGACTAAGTTTGGGCATGCGGATGTGCATGCTCATGGATTGGGCACAATGGTTGTATTATCTTCCAAACCAGTTTGAGACGTGAGGGTCAACAGTGTGCAGAGACATGGAAAATTTGGCTGAAGTATGGGTTTAGCAGCAAGATCACAAAATTTCAACACTTAGGTGAGATTTTGAAGTGAAGAGTGTAATAGCCATTTGTAGTAGGAAATTACAGTAGTGGTAGAACCGAACAAAAGAAAGGCAGCAACATCGCAATGAGAGAGTGTAGCAGAGTTGGGTGAAGTGACCACATTGACTTAGGCAGTAGATTGTGCGAAGTTGGGTGCAGTACAATTTGGTTTGTGGAAACTTGGGGTTTCCATTTCGTAAGAAAACTTGAGTTTTATACGTTGGAAAATTTTGGGGTTTTCAATTGGCATGAAACTTGGGGTTTCTAGTAGACTTAGTTGCAGTGGAGGCATGATTTCGGGTAAAGACTTGGAGATCGCATATTTTTTGGATGTTGTTAGGAATGGAAACGACTTGAGGTTGGGGGGGTGTAATGTCTTCGGCTATATGGGTGCAAAGATCTTTTCCCAACTCCTCGAGGAGTCAAAACTTGGGGTTGTTATGGCTCCCAAGTTGGGAAAGTGGAGGCCTTGGGCATGCGAACATGTCAAGGGGCTTGCCTAAGTATGAAGAGACCAAGAGATTTGGGGCACACCGACATGAGGAGCACACCAAGGTTGGGCATGTTGGTTCCAAGGGGCATGACAATTGATGAGTGCATGGGTTTGTTTGGGTGATCGGGTTCGTGAAGGGGCACAATGATTTGTTTGGGTGATTGGGTCTACAAAAGGGAGCAACGATTCGTTTGGAAAGGGTTCACGAAGGGGCATGACACCCCCAAAGGACGTGATGGTTCACAATGGTGACATTTGGAAATCCTATAATAGAAAAAGGGTGCACAACTAAGGAAGGCAATATTTTTGGAAAGACAAGGAGAGCAAGAGAGCTCTGTGACTTTCAGATAGATGAAGAGGGAGAGCTCCCTCAAGGATACTAGTTGCTCCACTTGGTAGGACTTGTGTTTCCTTGAGGTGGATTTGTTGGACAGATTTGGATGAGATTATTTTGGGCTGATTTTGGTGAAGTATGGAAATGCAAGTTTGTTGGAGGCACGTGTGAAACAAAATCGAAATCTGTGAACTCTGTGGAAATGAAGAGACAACAAGTATGTGGTTGAGGGCATGTATGAGGTGCACCATAGGTGGTTGTGGAGACGGTTGCAATAGAGAGTCTTGGTGATAATCTGTGTACGAGCTTCGTCTTTTGACTCTGCCCTTTTGTAAACCGAGTCGGTAGTGCTCATGTTTTAACTATTTCGCAATAACAAATACATGGTCGGGTATTAGGCATGGTTTGTACTGCCTTCAATGTATATGTGTTTGTATTTCATTTGTTCCACAATTTTCTTGGTTTCTCATGGATGTATGCTTGAAAATGACTAAGTGTTAAAGCAATTAACGAATGTCTAAGTATACAAGAGTTTCACTAGAGTAGGAGTGTGACTCGTCAGTATCCTAGAAAGGAGTATGGGTATGCTCTAGATGAAGAGGTGTAGTTTGGATGAAGTATCCTTGGTGTTTCCAAGCATCCAAGAGAGAAACGTCGTGGTCTTGCATTCCCTTAATAGGTGCATGATTGCAAGATTCGACTAGGCACACTGTGGGGATGTGTCAATACCCTTGAAGAAACCACAGACTTAATGCAATATTTATTTAAAATCAAATGTGATTGTGCAATTGAGATGAGAGATTTCCAATGAATGATAGAAAACTCCTCTTTTATGAGTTATTTTATGGAATATTGTGTATTTTAGTTTCCTAATGTGATCCATAGGATCTAATATTTAAGCCTCTAATTTTCCTCTTTATGATGATGGGATTCAAGTAGTTGCATTATTTCTTCCCTTTATACTTGGAGAAGGATTTTAGTATAACCATATTCCTCTACCATTACCTAGGTGAATGTCAATGTGTTTTTCCATTTCTTTCTTTGGATGCCAAGATCAATCATATTTTCCTTTATTCATTCTTTTAACAATTTCCCTGAGTTGCTTTATTTTCTACTTCCATAAATAGGGGGATGATCCATACATGGAAAGCAAGTTTTCTCAAGATTCTTTGACCATATTTGAGAAGAGTTCCTCTTTAAGCCATATAGGGTTAAACATGAAAGGAATAGGGCCCATTTATTTTGGAGAGAAAATTTGAACACAAATAGGTTTTTGGTCAGAGAATGCATTAGGGAGAGTTGCAAATATCAAAGAGGTCTCACCATTCAATAATGTGTCTTGGATAATAAATATGCCCAACCTTTCCTCTATAAAGCTTGAACCAGCATTTTATTTGGTAAGGTGTATTTAGCATATCTTGGCTTAATGTCTATAAAACCCCAATCTATAATAGTGTCTTACACATCGGTCTCGAACTATGGAGCCCCGTTTTCTCCTTATTGCTCAATACTAGATTAAAATCATCTGCCAGAATTATGCTTTGAGCTGGAGACACTAATATGGAGTCTTGCAAAGAAGGCCAACATTTAATTTTTCTGTTGGGTAGTTATTTGGACCATAAATAAAAGCACCAACTATGAAATGAGAGAGGTGAAAGAGAAGGTTATAGTGGGCATCACGTATAACCTTTCCCAAGGTTGCTCCAAATAGTGTTAGGATTTGACATCTTAAAGGTGCAAGTTTGGGAGACAATGGAATGGTGTCATTGCAGGGGATAAATTATAGTCCCTGAGGTTCATAATTATGCTACAACATTTTGATGAGCATGAGATCACTGAAAATTTCATCTCTCATCTAGCAACTCCACCAAGGGACAAAGCCCTATTCCTATTGAGTATAATCACTTGTTGTTTATATTTGAGATGAGAGTAGAGAGCAATGTTTGAGGCAAGAAGATATCACCTATGACACTGCAAACAAAGGATTTGCAAGTTTGAAACAACACTTCACTTGAATCCTTCTCTAGAGAGTGTTCACCAGTTGAAGACCAAAGAAGGTGACTAGAAAGAAAAGGTGAATAATTATGATCCAACTACACAACGTGTTCATTATCATAATTTTTGTTTCCTTACTTTATGACACGATATGTACCTAGATCTATTTGGTTCTATGAAATCTCAGTTGAATCAATCTAGTTGGTTTGCAAGGAGGTATTCCCCATGGAATTTTTTTGATATATAAGGGCATCCTTACCAATTTCCTAATGGGTATAGAAATAATCTTCCAACATTCTAGCGTAATGACATTGTTTCTACTAATGATCATTTTGAAGTATATTATGGGTTTGTCATTGATTTCTTCATTGAGCATGAAGATGTAGTTATGGAGATGTCTATGCATGCCTTTTGAGGAAGATGCTAGTGTATTATACTTTGATTTTCCCAAAGGCATCATTGCTATCTGGATGGATTTGAAAGGGTGTTTAATGATGAATGGGGTAATGAGGAGTATGATAGTATGATGGATCAAACCCTACACATTGAAAGGTGTAGAAGATGCACAACGTATTTAATGATGATGATGTGATTCTTGAAATAAAACATCAACAGTAGTCCTTCTCGTGCAAAATACCTATTGTTGTTGTGTCAAAATTCTCATCCTAGTGCAGGACTTGTCAAGCTCCTCATTTGGAAAAATATTAATGTGTTTTGGAAACTAGTATATGTTTTTTATGAAGCATGTTATAAAGTCGTTAGTTGTCATGAGAAACTTCCAAATTCCACATAAAACTCCAATGTTGATAATGAACAACAATTGATGCATACTTTCAAGGAAGATTGTTCTAATGATGTTGGTTGTGATGAAGATATGCCAAGTTTTGCGAAGAGTTCGGGTGTTGTTACAAATCAAGTATGTAACATTTATAATGGGTTGAAAGATGATGCATGTCCTTTGATTCATTACATGTCTAGAAATTATGAAGAAGTGTATGAGGTTAAGGGTAAAAAGAGAGATATGTCAAACTTGTGAGTTTAATGAGAGTCGACCTTGTACTTCTAATTATTGTTGTAAAGAAGGATATGAGACATGTGAAGGAGCCTATCATGTTTTGGGTCCTTGGCCTAATAGAAGAATGTAGAAATATGAAATGTGACCATGCTAACCTAGATTTTACTCGTGGGGAGAAATCATATGAAAATAATGGGAAACGTCGATATCTTTTAGGAGAAACAACAATTTGGTTATTGCAAAATAATTGGTATGTAACGTAGGCTTTCACTATTGCATTATCACTCTTTCTCCTTATTGTTTACCTCTAATCATAATGCAAGTAGGTGAAAATGTAAGGCATTGGGATGTTGATGATGCTTCTAAAATCCATTTGGGATTCATCTCATTATTCCAGTTATCAAGTTGATTTGGATCAAGGAGAATATGAAAACATTGTTGAGTCTTCACAATTTCAATGGTTTTGTGAAGGTGGCCTATTTATGACACCGGTAGTAATTCTCTTGAAGAATACACACCAAACCTTGAACGAACAATTGTCTTCAACTTTCCCAAACTCGTGTTCAATAATGTAAGGTTAATTGAAGAGAAACCTAGATATTCTTATGATTTCACAAAGGATACATCCATCGACTTAAGAGGGCAATCCTTCTTAGCATACATGAATGATCAGAATGATAATATCTTGCATGACCCCATGAAAAAATATGCTTCCAACAATTGTTTTGTTTTTTAAGAATGGGGAAAACAAAATCCAAAATTTATTGGCAATATGCAAAAATCAAATTCATTAAGTAAGGTTCATGATATGCTAATTCTTGAAGAAGACAACCACATTGGAAATGTGCAATTTGAAACAACACTCCTCTTTTTTCTTATCACACCGGTTCCAATCATTGATGATTGCTTGGATTTAGAAAGTAAGGTTGATTATGTACACTTCTAAATGCAACCCATACGTGACAAATGAGATTCATGTAATAAATTGTTATGGGTCATAACTATTTTAGACATGTCATGTGTACAACTAGTCTTTTGTGAGTCATATGTAAAATCATAAAGTTTTGTGTCAGGCGATCTATATGTACTAAAAAAGACACTAAACTACCCTCAATTAAATTGTCAACCCGAGGTAAGTAAACTTAGAGTTGTAGTAAAATATATGACAAAGGTAAAAAGGTTGGTAGGAGTATAGTCTAACTACGGAAAGCAACTATCTAAGGCTAATCTACTCAAGCAAACCTATCTAATGAACAAACCCTACTAAGAAAATTGAAACTAGGTAACCTAAGTACTTTTGGGCCAAGGACTGATGGATAGTTCCTAAGAAAGCGAATGAAAACTATATGTAAAGCAAACTAGTTCATGACAGTAAGAAAAGGTAAACTACTAAGCATACTAAGCAAATGACAAAAGAAAACTTCTTTAACTTGCCAACCTATATCCAATGAGAAACTACTCTATGAAAGCAAATACATAAGCAAGTAAGCAAAAGCACCTATCTAACCTATTAAAGCAAATAGACAAGCAAGCAAAAACACCTAACTACCCTACTAAAGAAAATAGACAAGCAAGCAAAAGCACCTAACTAACCTATTAAAGAAAATAGACATGCAAGCAAAAGCATAAAGCAAAAGACAAGTAAGCACAGACTTCTCATTGAACAACTACCTAGCCTAAGAGGCAAGTGAACTAAATGCCTAATGCAAAACTATTTCTCTTGCGTGAAAGGAAGTTTAAATGCTCAATGCAATGCATGAAAGGAAATCTATTCTATTTAAAGCAAGAAAGACTATCAACTAAACTTATGAAAACAAGAAACTATCTCTTCTAATCTACGAAAGCAAGAAACTATCTTTAATCTATGAAACACTCAAATGTAATGTTGGTGGTTGTGTGAATGCCTTCGGTCGTGATGGATGATATCTCGATGACACTTGACAACAAATGACAGTTCTAATGGTATAAGCTCAATACTAATTTCAATGGAAAAATGAAAGGTGTGAAGTAAACAATCCAATGAAAACTTAGCCATGATAAAAGTAATGTTAAATACCCTACATATTCATGTATAAACCATCAACATCATGAT
>SNQJ01S0010008.1:262424-341532 GCA_010110895.2 Picea sitchensis | reverse complement strand
ATGAAGATGATCATATCTCGGGCCCAACACTTTGCTAGGCATATATAGACCATATTTCTTACAAAGGTAAAATGCATGCTTGGTTACATTGGAAGTATGGTTATGTTTGACCAAATGTGCTTTTGTAGGTTAGGGTAGGTAGGATAGGCATGTATAATGTTAATCCTTGGGAAAAAACCCCATGTTATGTATAAAACCTTTTATTAAGCCCTAGATATTGAATTATTACATTTCTAATATTATATTTGTATGTAGGCTAGAACCCTTCATTGCACCCTTTCATTATAATTGTACCCTTTGTCTCATATATATATATATATATACACCAAGGAGACCTAGTATTAGGATCATCTTATGTAGTCTCATATTGTATTTTGAATTGGATATATTGTAAAATGAGGCTTCCCCCTCGAAGTGGATTGTATTCATTGAATTTTTATCATTTTAAAAGCATTGGATCAAAACATTTTGTTTCAGAGAATTGATCTTAAGGTTTTGTTTCTTCAAACAAGTCATCTTGGAATTTTTGCTATAATGTCTTTTCGTAATGCTTCGGGTAGATAAATTTTTAGTTTACTCAGAAGACATATCCAAGTACATCTGGTAAACATTTTAAGTTCTGGTTCATTACACTGTAGGAGATATAGCCTATGGAAGATATGGTTTTTGACTCATCCTAAAATCATTTTTAAAAGAGTTATCTTGGGATTTTCACTATACACTTTTTTTCTGAGAAGTTTCAAACAATGAAATTTTGTTGAAGTTGATACAACATAGTGAAGTACGTATGATCCAAAATTTAGGTTTTGGTTTGTTATATTTTTATAGATATCTTCTATGTCAGTTGGGTTTGTGGCTAGTCTTGAAATTAGTCTCAAACGAGTAATGTTTTTATTTTCTCTATAAACGAATTGCAGTGTAGTTCCAAACTTTGAAATTTTCATAATCATGAGGAGACATAGCAAATTACATATGGAATTTTTTTTTAGAAATTGAAACATTATAATTTGTGAGATATATCTTGTGGAAGTTTAGGATTTTTTCTAATCCTAAAATTAGTCTTAAACAAACCATTTTGGTATTTGTGTTATAACCTTTTATAAATGAAGGTTCAGACTATCAAATTTTTGGGAGTTTAAAAAGTCATATCAGAGTACTACATGCCAAAATTTCAAACTCAAAAGGGGTTAAAATTTCAGGTATATATATCAAGACAAATTTCAGCCATCCAAACATACTCCAAATTAGGGTTTGAAAGGTACGTAACTTACAATTGGCATAAGTTTTGATTGGAATATCCATTTTTGGTGATTCAAAATTTGTGAAACAAAAAAGGAAAAAGAAGAGAATTATTACTTTCTCGCATGGCTCCAAAGGCTCCTCCAAAACTTACTTCACCAAATAAACCTCCAAAGATATCAACCATGACTCAATAAGAAAGAGACGAAATTTTTCACCAAATTGAAAAGATGGAAAAGAAGAAGAATGAAAATAGTTCACATATGGAACAGATGGAAAAGAATATGGGTGAAAATATGGAACAAATGGAAATGAAGATTGAATATTTGATGGATAAAAATATGGAGGAATTGCAAAATTCCATTTTACAAACCTTAGATGGGAGGCTTCCTAAGAGTGACATTGTGACCAAAGTGACTCGTGAAAATAAAGGTATATTCATGTTGAACAACCTATCAATAATAAACAATTTTCAAGTGGATTTAACTCTAATAATGGAGTTAATTATGGTGGGGGTCCTAAAATCAACTTTCCCAAGATTGAATAACAGAAGTTTGATAGAACAGAGGCCTTTACCTGGGTAAACCAATTAGAGCAATATTTTGAACTACATAATATTATGGATGATAAGTAAAGGATTGACATAGTAACTTTGAACTTTGAGTTAAAACCATATCAATGGTATCAATGGGTAGTTAAAAGGAAGCCCTCTTTTTTTAATTATACTTTGGGTTTATTTACAAGAGACTTAGAAGAACAATATGGGAAAGTTTGGGAACATGACTACTTCATTCAATTGACAAGAATCAAGCACTTAAGTGATATTTAATATTATAATTCATAATTTCAGGTATTCACCACAAGGGTGGATGACATAAGTGATGAACATTTGTTGGAAGCTTGCATGGGTGAATTAAAATAATACATTAAACATAAGATTTTCTTAAGACATCCTACAAATATTATCGAAGGTATGAAATTTTATTGTCATATTCAAGACAAGAATAAGGACACACACAAGTTTTCCATTAGAGCATACACAAGGAGCAAAGATCTTTTTGGGGTTCATAAGACAATCGTACCTCAACCGACAAGGTTGAAACCTTAACAAATGGATAAAAAAAGACCAAAGGGACTATGTTTCAATTGTGACAACAAGTACAATAAGAGGCATAAATGTGGTGAGAATAAATTATTCTACATAGACAGTGAAGATGAAGATTATCAAGAATTGGAACCACCACAAGATCCATATCTAGAAGAGACTACTCCATCATTATTTTGTCATGAATTGTCTGGCATTAGTACTCCACAAACCCTCAAGATATAAAGATACATGAAAAAGAAAAAGGTAACAATGTTGATTGATTATGGTAGTACCCATAACTTCATCAATTACAAATTACCAAAATCTCTCAATTGCTTTGTATTTCCAGTACGTGAGTTTCAAGTAATGATTACAATTGGAGGTACCAGGTATCCAAGGGAAACCCTCTAAGGTTATAAGCTCTAATAGCATGACAAAATTACTCAAAAAGGGACACCATGGTGTAACTTCACAATTGCACTCACTTGATGTTCAAACATATATATTCTTTGCTCCATTAGATATCCAAACAGTTATCAACAATCATTCCAAGGTATTTGGTGAAATTCTTAAGGCTCTTCCACCTGCTTGAGATCGTAACTGTGATATTCATTTGTAATTAAGAAGTGTACCACCCAATATTAGGCCTTATAGGTATCCATATGCACAGAAGAGTGAGATTGAGAGTGTGAGATAAAAAATGTTGGAGGTTGGCATCATTCAACCTAGCCAGAGTTCTTCCTCTTCATTAGTGGTGATGGTTACACAAAAGGATGGTTCATGGAATATGTGTCGATATTATAGAAATATCCACAAAATGACCATCAAAGAGATGAGTTCCCTATTCCCGTCATTGATGGATTATTAGATGAATTTCATGGAGCAATTTTCTTTACTAAGTTAGATCTTCGTTTGGGATATCATCAAATCATAATGAACCAAGAAGACATTTCCAAAATAGATTTTAGAACACGTGAAGGTCATTAGGAGTTTTTTATTATGTCATTTGGACTTACTAATTCACCTTTTGTATATTTTAACCTTGTACAATTATTTACTGAAAACATATTTTCAATAAAAGAACAATAAAAATACAATGGCAAATACACGCATTACACAGATATTTTTTCCCTAGAAACCCAAACCGGGAAAACTAACATCTTCTATATGCATTCCACCCAATAAATTTATTACAATACAATATACATATAGGATCCCATAGCATCCAAAACCCTAATCCAATAACATGGATTAGTCAACAAACCTAATTCCTTAATAAAAAAATAGAAAACCATCGGCGAAAACCATGTGTCAAAAAACTGCCCAAAAATAGATGCAAAAAACTGCATGCAATGAATATAAGACATACCCAACACCTTCAACATTTCAAAGCTTGATCATTGTAACCCTACAACCCCCCCTCCCCCTGTGCACCCGACGCAACGCGAACACTAAATTTGATTGTGCAAAGAATATAACGCATACCCAACAATGGTATGCCAACAAGTATACAAAGAGGATTAGAGATCCTCCCTTAAACATTTCATGAGGAATTTGGTTAGCCAGGAATTTGAAATTATTTGAAGGAAAAGAGACACAACCTTTAAAATGTGTTATCTAGGCTTTTAACATCCTAAATGCATACCCATGATCCCAAGAGAAACAAACAACACATTGTCACATGGAAGAGGAAATAAATAAGTACATTCCATGGGCCCACTTTGATGGTGCCTCTTAGGGGACCCTTCCTAGGGGTGGAATAGGAGGAATATTGTGTATATCACAAAACCATAGCATTAAATTCAAAGCTATAATTGGTTAGGAATCAAATCATTTATGTGAGTTGATGGCCCTCAAACTGGTATTAAAATTGCCCCAAGATCAGGAGTTTCTCATATCCAAATTTATGGTGAGTCGCTTCTTGTAATTCAATGGATGCACAAGGAAATACTATTGAGAAACTTTACATTATGGTCATTGTATAATTATGTATAGTCACTACTTTTGTCTTTCTCACAAATATACTTTTCACGCATCTACAAGAATAGAAACATGATAGCGGATGAACTTTCAAAAGATGGAATAGAGTTGGAACGTGAAACTTGGACGATATCAATATAACAAGAAGGGAACATCTATGATTATGCACATGAGTCTTGGATATAAATCTATTTACTTGTATTTTAGTTTCTTGTATAAGTCTGAGAATTAATGTTGGTAGATAAATAGGCGAGGAGGTATGTGTTTATTTCTGGTTTCTTTTGAGATGATGACATAAAACTTTAGTATTTTTTTATGGTATATAGAGTGGCATGAAGAGGCATGTGAGATCAAAATATATGTACAAGGCTGAAAGAGAATTCTTAAATGCATGTAGCATCTAATACATTGGAATTTAGTTTGTACTAATAAAATTACAAACTTGTTTTCTTTGCAAAAAAATTGAATAGATAGTATCAGAAACACTTTGTATTCCCTCAAGTTGTATTATTTATACTTCGATTTAGGATTATTATGGGGTTCATTTTGTTCATAGATTTTAATGATAGCTAGTTGATACTTCAATAATTATGTTGTAAAACTTTATGCTATCCACATCTTATTGCACAATTTTATTCATTCAATGAAAATTTAGAGTCAATTTTTTTCCTAATGTTATCATGTTACTTATGTATGCTACTTCATGAGTTTGTTCATGATGTTGTTTTATTGTTTGAATGTCTTCTTTACCACAATATAATGGTTTTGTATGCAAGTTATATGCATTGCATCATTGTTGAGGTCATGTTAATTCCACAAGAGGCACAATTGGATCAACAAGAAGTCACTCACCCTTCTTCCTCCCTAAAAGAACCTAAATGATTAGTGATAACATTTTTCATACATATTGACAAGAGAAATTAATGTGAAATAGTTGAACCATCAACACTCCCTAAATCTACACTAAGTAACAATGATGATGTTTACCAACCCCAAGACCAATGTACAAGTTGTAGTAGAAAAATCAAAGGAATCAAACTAATTATGCTTCATAATGTCATTTCTATATTGAACACAGTGGAAATGAAAGTACCATGGTCATTATGGTTTTCATAAGAGAGGAGGTCTTGAAGAGTAATTAACTTATGAAATTGGGTAAAAATATGGCTCATATTATTAAGGGTGTGTCACATTAAAAGCAAGTGTGTTCATCATCAACCTCCCTTCTATCACAAATTCTATAAATGCACTCATCCGATGGTGTTTTTGGGTTAGTCCAATGGCTAGTTTCACTATGGAGGTCACAACCATTGTCATAATATTAGGTGAATCTTAACAATCTTAATTTGTTTTTTTAAGCGCATAATGTTGGAAAAATAGCTTTTATTGACAAAATTAGGATTCATAAAAATATCTATAGTATTCCAGCTTCCTCTTTTTAATGATTTCATTGTCATTTTGAGTCTTGGCTTTAAACTTCATAGGTATGTAATAGTTGATGTTATTGATATAATTAATTTGATTGTCTTCTTTTGTGTTCCAATAGTTAAGACAAGCCTCATAATATCTAGCCCAACTTCTTTTGAGTTTGTGGTGGCCACTACTCACTCTAGAAACAATAACAGGCTAGAGCACATCTTTGCTCAACTTGAGAAAGTTATGCTTATATTCTAAATATTTAATCACAGATTTAGACTCCATCAAAGTGCATCCTACTTCAATCAAGAGAATAGGATGAGTGTTGCATTTGATTTTAAAATTATATTTACTAAAATATTTTTGGATTAGCTCGATATTATTCTAAGTGGAAAAATTGGGATAGCTAAAGTGTTGAAAATGTTTTTTTTCTTATCTCAGTGCCAAAGCTTAACATTCTTATATATATTTTCAAGACCATGGTAATATTTCCAACTGTGAATTATTCTCATCTCGAATCTTAAATCAATTCCTAAGTATTCGTAATATTGCACCTTCCCGAGGGTGTTATCACCATACAAAACTAGAGGATATATTTTTTTTAAATTTAATTATCATAATATTGGGTGTATCAATATTAATGGAAAGCACACGATTTCTGGAGAATTGCTAGAGAATTTTGAGTTGTTTATGAAGATCATGAATAGATTTTGTAAGAAGAATAATATCATCATATAAGAGAAGGATGAAAACAAACTTTAACATTTTAATGCCAATGCACCCCTCCTCCTCTAAACTTTGCTCACTTTTATTGATATAGATGCCAAAAGGGGTGGGAAAAAGGGTGCACCCCTGCTCAACGCCAATATCACAATTAATGTGTTAGTTGTGGAGCATGATTATCTTCCTAATTCATATGCAGGTCAAAGAAACTGTAGAATCCAAAAATTTTGGTTTTTTGCAATTATATAACATCCTGCTCTACTGAGCCCACTTTTAGTGACATATTCTTTGAGGACACTTGCGTGCAAGTGATCCAATTATGGTATATTATGATTTCGTTTCGATTATGGGCTATATATGATGATGATAATGTATTGTGACTTATTTTTATTTTGATGTGCATGTCTTAGCAAATGTTATTGACGAGTTTTCTCAAGTGTGCAAGACACATGACATGTTATGGATGATGATGGCATCAATGGACTTCCTTAGACTCATGACATGTTATGGATGATGATGGTATCAATGGACTTCCTTAGACTCTGAATTGAGTCAAGGAGAGGGTTATATAAGGTTTGAGTATTTCATTTTACTTATATATGACATGTGATTGATTTGGCATGCTGATTTATGTATATGGGATTATAGACACCTTATTTTTGTCATGGATGCAAGCCGACATGCTTGGTAATTACTCACATGAGGAGTAAAGGGGTCAACAAAAACAAAACATTTGAGGGAGAGGTGTGGCAGTCATTCTCATTGATGTCTACTAGCACCTTTGTCATGGTCTCCAACAAGTGAGGGTTAATGATTACCTATTTCAAGAGGTCCACGATGTCGTGAGGGCGGACTGAGACAGTCGCTCACGAAGATTTCTAAGGGGCGCACAATAAGGTGAAGTCCTTATTCCTTAAAAGACCTTAGTCTCTCACAAGGTCGACCAAGTAGAGTGTTGACTCCAAGGGTCAGACAGACTTCCAAAACAAGTCTAAGGTGAGTGGCACCCTTGGAGCACAGAGCTGCGTCTTGAAGGGCATGTTGCGTAATTAAAAATTCGAGTCAATAAATCTTGGTGGTCTAGAAAACATTGAAATGATTGGACCTTGTTAGAATAAAATTATTAATTATAAAGCCTAAGTCTAGACTAAGTCCAAGTCTATTAAGGTACTAGTTAAATTATTAAATAAATAAAAAGGGTGTGAAATAAAATCAAACTCTAGGAAGAAGATAAATAAAAATTTAAATGAATGGATAAATTGCACAAGTGTGCATGAAATTAATAAATTGGATTTTTAAAAATAGAAGAAATAATAATATGAGAGAATAGGTGTACACATAGAATGATATCTAGAGTCAAGCTACCATTAATCTAACTAGAAGAAGACTCATAATCCAACTCTAACTAAGATCTAGTTAAGAGACACTTTTTAAAAGAGAATTTGGGAACTAAGGGACAACTAAGAGCGAATAGGAACACATTGGGGAATGTGAGGGAAATTGGGTTTTTAAATAAAATAAAAATGGTAATTACTTGTGCAACTTGGGGAGAGTGTGATAAGTGTGTGGGTGAATAATCCTAATTAAATTAATTAAAAAGATAATTAATTGTGCATGAGGACATGTGTCATTGGGGATTTTTCTATAAAACAAATGTGGTAGAAAGGAATTGGATCTCACTTGTTATTGGTAATGTTATGCTGCCAAAATTATTTTGAACTGTGTTTTTCTTGTTAGAGTTGGGATACCAAGCTTGAACATTGGAGCTATTGTTTGTTAGTTTCTTATGTGTGGCCTATTTGCGGCTTGGGGGGATAAAGGGGAAGAAGAGTACCCTTAGCATTGGTAGAGAGGTATCGTTGAAGTCTTGGGTTGAGAAAGCAAGCAGAGAGACATCGTGCAAGTATCTGACTCCAATCAAAGATCGACATTAATAATTTCAAAGTTTTCTTGTTACGGTATTTATGCAAAAAATTCATATGTTGTAGTATATTAATTTTTGTAAATCATGAACAATTACATTCAATATGTATATTGTTGATTGAAATACGAACTATGAATTGATTGAAAATATCATGGTGAAATTCTGGATTTATTCATTTATTGGGTAAATCGTGTCGAATGTTCAACATTTACGAATCGTGGTCGAATGCTAACAGTCACAATATAAGTAAATTTTTGGTTATTTAAGTGTTGATGATGGATAGTCTCGATGGAAGCAAATCTACATGAACAATTAAAAGTTTGTATGTTGGATATTGTTAACACAAATTGTTTTATATATACATATCAGTATTACCCACTAGAATTCTCGTTATGCAATGATCAAGGTTCTGGGCTATTGATTAATGAATCTCGTCATTTTAGATATTGAAAAATCGGCATTTCTTTGTTCAAATCATATGACATAAACCAACGGGGTTGTATCTCGTTTGGTTTGTCAATTAAATTTTGCTAATTCGAAACCAGAGCTCTGTTTTATTCTTGTGAAAAATTAATTGCATTTTGAAATTGAACCTCGTATGATCCTTGTTAATCGACTGATTCAAAATAGAATCTGTGAGTTCTTTTATAATTAATACAATTCGAATTAGAATCCTTAAAGTCTCTACAGACTAATTTCAATCCTAATTTGCAATACATGGTTATTGCGAAAGTTATTTCAATTCCGGAATTTTGAGATCCGCATTGTCTTTGTAATCAAATTAAATGTCGGAAATTTATTGCCACCTTGTGGCTCAGTAAATTATTTATAGCCCGACGCAAGATTTCTTTTAGTTGCTATAAAATATTTGCATTACACTCTTAGTCTTAATTAACTTGAAACCTTATCCTTTGACTCTACGATCAGTTGAAAGAGTTTACTCTTGAATGCTTGTGTGTGAAGGTATTAAATTATTAACATAGGTAGTTTAAAGTCTTAAGAAACGATCTCATTTAATAAATGTTGAGTTTATTTAATAAACAATAAATTGTTTTAAATTAAAAAGAATTTTAAACATCCCTTTAATAGATGTTGGAGTTCTACTTTGTTGGAGGTTATCGACATTTTATAGATAAGTTATGTCCTTTCTAGATGATCATGATTAGACTTATAATAATTGCACATAATAACTATTATAAAGATCTAATAAAATTTATGGTTAATGAATTTTAATCTTACAACTATAAGAGGTAGATCCTTTACTTAGTTTAAGGAACCTTAGAATAGTATGTTGTGAACAAGGATTGAACTAATGGTAAAGTTAATGGTGTAATGTAATTTTTGCTAGAATTTATTATGGAATAATAAAGGTCATCCATATAATTCTTGTAGTACTTGGTGTAGATAGTGAATAATAATGATAGTTGTATTTTTAAGGAGAAAGTGCATTTGTTATTTGGTGAGTATCTGTTACTTGATTCTTCAAGGGAGGAAAATTGTCTAAGATGATGAATACTAATTAATTAGATATATGTATTCTTAAGAGAATGTACGTTTATTTAAATGAATAATTATTGTTTGTTTATATCCTTACAGGAAGGAATTAGTTTAGAATAATGAATCATTGAATGAATTAATTGCGTTATGATTAAATTACCTTATTGTTACATTTGGTTCTGAATCTAGATTTAGAGTTGGTCATGGACATAGATACTTCCATGTTCCTCAGTACAATTGCCAGTCCTGAGATGTTAAGTGGTCAAAATCAATCAGATGAATCGTGGACTTGAGCATTGATTATGTGTCTTGGAGGTCCTAACCTTGTAGGTAGGTTGGGTGGGTAGACATCTTGTTATTTTTATGTGATGAAAATAGTTTATTAGTGATGTTGATGATGATTTTGATTGTTGTCATGTTGTGATATAGATGAGAATAGAATGTGTATTATTGAAGTATGTTAATGTCGTGTAACATTTGTTCTAATGATGTTTCAAAAAACAAAACAAAAAAAATTGTATTGTACTCTCTACATTGGTGTCGTAACATAGGGATCATTACATATGGTATCAAAGCGGGATCAACCCTGCGACATTAGACCGTTATGCCTTCCACTGTGTTAATTAAATGATAAATATGTATCACTAATTAATTTTGAAATTTTCCATGTAGGTAATAATGATTAGAGGACGCAGGGGAAGTAGACGATGTGGTGCGAGAGGAAGAGGTGTGACGCCTCTGATAATATCCATGCCAACGGGATCAAACCCTTAGGGAGATGAGTAGACGACTGAGAAGCAGCAGGTTGTTGCGGGAGATGTGGTAGGTATGATGAGATCCTTCCAGATGATGTCAGAGGCTTTGATCAACTGCCTGGATAAAGGTGAGGGAAGAGTGTATGTGCCCAATGAGGGTTCACATTGCGCTCCAGCTAGTAGTAGTAGCATACACAAAGAACTCAAGAAGGTGAAGTTTCCCAAGTTCTGGGGTGCCCTGGATGGCTTAGCCACTAAGGCATGGTTGGAGAATATGGCGATGTGCTTCGCACTTCGTGATTACACCTCCAACATGAAGTTTCGAATGGCAATATTCCAACTAAAAGGGAGTGGTCTACATTGGTGGAAGAGACTCCTACCTCAACTAAACATGGTCGTTGAAGATGTGTCATGGGAGTTGTTCGAGGAATGGTTCCAGGAGAGATATTTGTCTGAGGAATTCATTGACCGCCAACTTAATGAGTTCAACGCCTAATGACAGGGTGGTTGAACAGTGCCATAGTTTTAGGCCAGGTTCATGGAGCTATTTAGGTATGCTCCACATATGAACATGGAGAAGTTAAAGGTCAACAAGTTTGTGTCCGGCCTTAACTTCAACATACATGCAAAGGTGAGGATCCTAATGCCTCAAACATTGCACGATGAAGAACAATCTTAGCTAAGGAAGAACTTAACAGTGGGGGTCAGCGCAGGACTCCTTCTAGACCGACTAGATAGACGACATCAAGAGCACAGTAACATCAGACACCAGCCAGACAGAACCTTGGGCACAGAGATACGCCCAGAGGACCTATGTTATCGACACTGCGACAACAAACTCCTCAACAGAGGACTCCTTACAGAGGACCACAGCAGTAGCATCAGCGTTGTTCATAGAAGCAACAACATTTTAGGCATGTTCAACAGAACAAACCAAGATCACAAACTGTTAGTCCAGCAACTTCTACTTTGGGGACCAGGAGCATTGGACTGAAGATCGGATTTTGGACATGTGGAGAGCTACATTACCAGCAATATTGTCCGATAGAGAAACATTACCAGTGAGATTGTTTAATAGATAATTCCAAAGTGTTTGGATCATCAGGACCCACTACAGTGGGAGATTTGGGTAAGGCCCACAGGATACATATAGCGGTGAAAAACCGCCAGGTCGAGCACCAGTCCAATGTGCTCGAGACATCAGGTACGATCATCGATCAAACTTTTAGTATCTTGATAGATACAAGTGCCATAGAGAATTTTATTTCTAGTGTAGCGCAAAGGAAAATTAAGTTAAAGGCAGTCGATCAAGACGAGTTCAGATACATAGAAATGGCATCTAGTGCCAAACAAAAAGTTGGAGGAAAGGTTACGAACTGTAGCATTAACTTGGGAAAATTTGTAATGAAGTTAGATATTTATGTCACGGTCTTAGAATCTTATGACATAGTGATTGGTATGGACTGGTTGGAATTGCATGATGTGATACTTAACTGTAAGACAAAACGGTTAAGTTTGACGGATGATTTGGGACATAGTAGAGTAATTATAGGAAGAAACCAGGGAGTATCTTTGAGGTTTATTTCTTCCCTACAATTGCATAAGAGCATGCACAAAGGATGCAATCTATACGTGATCTTAGCACTAAATAAAAAGGGTGAGGCGGAAGGATTAGAAAACCTTCCTGTTGTACAAGAGTTTGTGGATGTATTTCTAGAAGAATTGTCAGGTTTACCACCCGAAAGAGAGTTTGAGTTTACAATAGACTTGAAACCTGGAACTGAACAAATAAAAAGAACGCCTTACCAGATGTTGACCCCGGAATTGCAGGAGTTGAAAATATAATTGAAGGAATTGTTGGACTTAGGACTTATACATCCAAGTGTATCGCCTTGGGTTGCACCAGTTATTTTCGTGAGAAATAAGGATGGATTGTGGAGACTTTGTATTGACTATCGTCAATTGAACAAAGAAACGATCAAGAACCAATATCCTTTGCCAAGAATAGATGATTTGTTTAACCAGATGAAAGGAGTGATGGTGTTTTCGAAGATTGACTTGAGATCAAGATATCATCAACTACAGATTAAGGAAGAAGATATCGCCAAGACTGCATTTAAGACAAGATTCATACATTATGAGTTTACAGTTTTACCGTTCGGGTTGATGAATGCCCCGGGGGTATTCATGAGTTTAATGAATGGGATGTTCCTCAAATACTTAAACAAGTTTGTTCAAGTATTTATTGATGATAGACTGATTTATTCTTCGACAAAATAAGAGTATGACGAACACTTGATATTGGTCCTACAATGTCTACAATAAAACAATTTGTATGGGAAGCTATCGAAATGTTCTTTTTACCAATCGAAGATTCATTACTTGGGATATAACATATCTGGTGAAGGTATCATTGTGGATCCAACGAAAGTAGAGGCCATTATGGAATGACCAACATTGACAAATGTACAAGAAGTACATAGCTTTATGGGTTTAGCAGGATATTACTGATGGTTCGTTGAAGGTTTTTTGAAGATAGCAAATCCAATCACGGAATTGAAAAAGAAAAACAAGAAGTTTGTTTGGATGGAGAAATGCGTGGAATCATTTCAAAATCTTAAAGAGTTGTTGGAAAAAACACCAATACTGAAAGTCCCCGACATGGACAAGGAATTCTTGGTATGCACAGATGCATCCAAGGAAGGTTTAGGCAGAGTTTTGATGCAAGACAATCGAGTGATGGCTTACATTTCTAGAAAATTAAGAAAGCATGAGGAGAACTACGCTACACATGACTTGGAGTTATTAGCAATTGTATATGCCTTGACAGTATGGAGAAATTATTTGATTGGACGAAAATTTGAATTAAAGACAGATCATTGTGGATTGCAACATATATTTACAAAGAGTGACTTGAATGCGTGATAGAGGTGTTGGTCAGAATTACTTAGCGAATATGACTTTGAGATTACTTGCATCAAAGGAACAATTAATAGAGTAGCAGATGCGTTGAGTCAGAGACCACATATATTCTCGGTAATACCTCTTAACACGAATCTTCAACAAAATATTCTAGCTCTACAATTTGAGGATGACTGGTACAAAGAAGTTAAGGATAATATTGGACAAAATACCATGTTGGTACTAAAGTATGAAGGTTATTCTTTAGACAGCGACATATTGTTGAGATTTAACAGCAGAATTTACATACCTCCTAAAGACGAATGAAGAAGTTTGATCTTGAGTGAAGAACATCGAGAAATGTACATGGCTCATCCGAGAGTCACGAAGATGAATGCAGACCTTAAGTCTGTATTCTTCTAGAAAGGAATGAAAGCATACATAGTTAGTTATGTAGCAAGATCTCTAGAATGTCAACAAGTGAAGGTTGAACATAGACATCCAGCAGGATTGTTACAACCACACGTTATTCATTAATCGAAATGGGAGGTCATTTCGATGGATTTTATTATTGGATTGCCACTGACGGCAAGGAGACATGATTTGATTTTCGTGGTAGTTGACACTCTAACGAAGAGTGCACAATTTATTCTAGTATGTATGACATATCAGATGCCAGACATAGCTAGATTTCTTATCAGCGAGATTGTGAGATTACATGGAGTACCAAGAAGAATCATATACGATCAAAATCAAAGATCGGTGTTTATAAGACAGTTTTGGACCGGTTTCCAAGAGGCCTTGGGAACGTAACTGAACTTTAGTACAACATATCACCCAGAGACAGACAGACAAATAGAAAGAATGAACTAGATTTTGGGGGATATGTTGCATATGTATGTAATAGAATAACATAAACGTTGGGAAGACTTCTTGCCATTCGTAGAATTTGCATACAACAACAGTTACCAACGTACGATTAAGATGACATTGTTTGAGTTTCTTTGTGGGCAACCGTGTCGGACGTCGTTGAGTTGGGATCGACTTGAGGATAGGGTCTTGGTAGGACCAGAAGTGATCCAATAAATAGAATAACATATGCAATCAATAAGACAAAGGATTAAAGAAGTGCATGATCAACAGAAAATTTATGTGAATGCGCATCACATTGATCGCAGTTATGAAGTTGGCGATAGAGTTTTCTTGCGGGAAAACCCACACAAAATTTTGATCAAGTTTGGAAAGGGTGTTAAACTCTCTCCTAGGTTTGTGGGACCTTTTGAGGTTGTGGAAAATAAGGGACCCATGGCTTATTGACTAGCCTTGCCTGATTCTTTGAGGCATATGCACGATGTATTTCATGTATCTGTTTTACGACATTATATTAGTGATCTATCCCATGTTATTGACATGATTTCTTTGCAGGTATCGGATGAGGGTGATATCATGGTGGAACCAATCCGCATTCTATACCATCGCATTCGACATCTACGACGTCGAATAGTCGATCAGATCAAGGACCAATGGGACAATTATAGTCCACACTCAGCTACCTGGAAGGACACATATGAGATGCGTCAACAGTTTCCTTACTTGTTTGATAGATTAGATATGTATAACTATGTCAGATACATTTATGTACTTGCATTTATATACTGTACAAACTTTGGGACGAAGTTTAAAACAAGAGGGAGTGTATGTAACATCCCACTCTATTGAGCCCACTTTTATTGACATATTCTTTGAGGACACTTGCGTGCAGGTGGTCCGGTTATGGTATATTATGATTTTGTTTAAATTATGGCCTATATATGATGATGATAAGGCATTGTGAATTATTGTTATTTTGATGTACATGTATTGTCATATGTTATTGACAAGTTTTCCTGAGTGTGTAGGACACATGATAGGTTACGAATGTTGATGGCATCAATGGACTTCCTTGGACTCTAGATTGAGTCAGGGAGTGGATTGTATTTCATTTTACGCACATCTGATGTATGATTGATTTCAGTATGATTTATGTATATGTATTATTGACACTATTTTTGTCAGTGGATGCATGCTTGACGATGCTTGCTAATCCGACTCACATAAGGAGTAAAGGGGCCATGCACAAAAACCAAAAATTTGAGGAAGAGGTGTGGCAGCGTCCCTATCACAACCAACTAGCACTCTCATCGTGGTCTGAATGATAGGTTAACGATTACCTAGTTCAAGAGGTCCACGATGTCGTGAGGGAGAACTGAGATAGTCGCTCACAAAGATTTCTAAGAGGCGAGCAATAAGGTGGATTCCTTATTCCTAAGAAGCCCTTAATCTCTCACAAGGTCGATCGAGTGGAGTGTTGACTCGAAGGGTCAGAAAAAATTCCAAAACAAGTCTAAGGCGAGTGGCACTCTTGGAGCATGGAGGTGCGTCTTGAAGGGAACGTCACGTAATTAAAAATTTGAGTCAATAAATCTAGGTGGCCTAGAAAACATTGAAATGACTGGACCTTGTTAGAATAAAATAATGAATTAAACAGTAAATTATTAATTATAAAGCCTAACAAAAGTCTAAGTCTAAGTCTAGACTAACTCCAAGTCTAAGTTTATTTAAGGGACTAGTTAAATTATTAAATAAATAAAAAGGGTGTAAAATAAAATCAAAGTCTAGGAAGAAGATAAATAAAAATTTAAATGAATGGATAAATTGCACAAGTGTGCATGAAATTAATAAATTGGATTTTTAAAAATAGAAGAAATAATAATATGAGAGAATAGGTGTACACATAGAATGGTATCTAGAGTCAAGCTACCACTAATCTAACTAGAAGAAGACTCCTAATACAATTCTAACTAAGATCTAGTTAGGAGACACTTTTTAAATGAGAATTTGGGGAACAAAGGGACAACTTAGAGCGAAAATAGGAACCCATTGGGGAATGTGAGGAAAATTGGATTTTTAAATAAAATAAAAATGGTAATTACTTGTGCAACTTGGGGAGAGTGTGACAAGTGTGTGGGTGAATAATCCTAATTAAATTAATTAAAAAGATAATTAATTGTGCATGAGGAAATGTGTCAATGGGGATTTTTCTATAAAACAAATGTGGTAGAAGGGAAATGGATCTCACTTATTCTTGGTAATGTTATGCTCCCAAAATTATTGCGGAATGTGTTTTACTTGTGAGAGTTGGGATACCAAGCTTGAAGAAAGAGTGGAAGTTCTTCCTTGCAAGGCAAGCCTTGGAGCTATTGTTTGTTGGTTTCTTTTGTGTGGCCCCTTTACGGCTTGGGGGCTAAGGAGGAAGAAGAGTACCCCTATTTCCTACATATTGTTTGTTGGTTTCTTTTGTGTGGCCCCTTTTAATTGGTTGGGAGGTACCAGTGAAGTCTTGGGTTGAGCAAGCAAGCAGAGAGACATCGCGCAAGTATCTGACTCCAATAAAAGATCGCCATCAACAATTTCAACGTTTTCTTGTTATGGTATTTATGCAAAAATTTCATATGTTGTAGAATATTTTTTTTTGTCAATCATGAACAATTACATTCAGTATGTATATTGGTGATTGAAATCTGAACTATTGATTGAAAATCTCATGGTGAAATTATGGCTTTATTCATTTTTTGGGTAAATCATGTCAAATGTTCAACATTTACGAATTGTGTTGAATGTTCAACATTTACAAATCATGGTCGAATGCTTACAGTCACAATATAAGTAATTTTTTGGCTATTTAAGTGTTGATGATGGATAGTCTCGATGGAAGAAAATCTACATGAACAATTAAAAGTTCGTATGTTGGATATTGTTAACAGAAATGGTTTTATATATACATATCAATATTACCCACTATAATTCTTGTTATGCAATGATCGAGGTTCTAGACGATTGATTAATGAATCTCATCATTTTACATATTGAAATTCAACATTTCTCTATTCAAATCATAGACCAACGGGGTTGTATCTCATTTAGTTTGTCAATTAAATTTTGCTAATTTGAAACCAGAGCTCTATTTTATTCTTATGAAAAATTAATTGCATTTTGAAATTGAACCTTGTATGATCCTTGTTGATCGACTGATTGAAAATAGAATTCGTGAGTTATTTTATAATTAATACAATTTGAATTAGAATCTGTAACGTCTCTACAAACTAATTTAAATCTCGATTTGCAATCAATGGTTATTGCGAAAGTTATTTCAATTCTGTAATTATGAGTTTCACATTTTCTTTGTAATCAAATTAAATGTCGGAAATTTATTGCCTCCTTGGGGCTTTGTAAATTATTTACAACCCGATGTAAGGTTTATTTTAGTCGCTATAAAATATTTGCATTACAAATGAATGTTATTAAGTTTGTTGTGTATCAAATTGCAACTCTGGAAACTAATCATTGTATGGCGCTATAGAGTTAGTTATTTCTGAGAGTTTAATTCTTGGATTTGTATTTTGGTTACTATTCCAAAATTTAGAAATTGGCTGAGTCACTACAACAATTTACATTGGGAGAATTTAATTTCATGTGGTCATTGTAGTGTCCTTGTGTACTGTAATGTGAACCTAAGGAGTTTCTGATTTAAATCATAAATTAACGTTGCCTACATATTTTGGATTAAATGTTTTAAGCTTACAAACACCTATAGGAAGAGTTGACACCGATCGATCTGATCCTTTCCTTATCGATGCTTGGCTTGATGCCTCTCTTATTTTGAAAAATGCAAAAATCTCTTCATGTTACCCTTACTGTGTAAATACAGAAGTTTACGTCTACCCATACACATTGCATAATCCATTTTTATGTATCAATCCTTAGATGATACATGTTATTTGAAACTAAGGTTCCCTCACGTTTTCACCAGTTGAGCCTTGCATTATGGTCATCAGGCATCGTCATGCCTGGGATAAGAAGAAGTTTGTTAGAGTTCTCTTTTTGTTTTAAGTTTGCGTTGACAGTTGGCATCCTAGATATGTGTCAACCTTGGGGACTACTATAGTCCATCCTTCTGTTGGGAATTTATGTTGTTAACTTGAACTTCCCTTTACAAGTACTAATAGTCATCTTGCCTCATAAGATTCTACATGCCTTTCTTGCACTAACGATCCACCGGTAAAGATGTTGTCAATGGTATCTGGTGACATTTGTCATAGTAGCGAGGTGTGGAAATTCTAGTTTTATCGAAGCTCGACCTTCGTGGAGCTCGAGTGATACCTTCGAGAGCATTTCACTCTTAGTCTTAATTAAATCGAAACTGTTTTCTTTGACTCTCTGATTATTTGAAAGAGTTTAATCTTGAATGCTTGTGTGCAAAGGTATTAAATGATTAACGTAGGTAGTTTAAAGTCTTAAGCAACGATCTCATTTAGTAAATGTTGAGTTGATTTAATAAACAATAAATTGTTTTAAATTAAAAAGTGTTTTTAACATCTCCTTAATAGATGTTGAAGTTGTACTTTGTCAGAGGTTATCGACATTTTATAGCTAAGCTATGTCCTTTCTAGATGATCATGATTAGACTTATAATAATTGCACATAATAATTATTATAAACATCTAATAAAATTTATGGTTAATGAATTTTAATCTTACAACTATAAGAGGTACAGATCCTTTACTTAGTTTAAGGAACCTTAGAATAGTATGTTGTGAACAAGGATTGAACTAATGGTAAAGTTAATGGTGTAATGTAATTTTTGGTTAGCTTGTAAATTAGAATTGATTATGGAATAATAAAGTTCATCCATATAATTCTTGTAGTACTTGGTGTAGATAGTGAATAATAATGATAGTTGTATTTTTAAGGAGAAAGTACATTTGTTATTTGGTCAGTATTTGTTACTTGATTCTTTAAGGGAGAAAAATTGCATAAGATGATGAATACTAATTAATTAGATATATGTATTCTTAAGAGAAGGTACATTTATTTAAATGAATAGTTATTGTTTGTTTATATCCTTACAAGAAGGAATTAGTTTAGAATAATGAATCATTGAATGAATTAATTGTGCTATGATTAAATTACCTTAAGTATCGTTACATTTGGTTCTGAATCTAGATTTAGAGTTGTTCATGGGCATAGATACTTCCATGTTCCTCAGAATAGTCACCAGTCCTGAGGCCTTAAGTGGTTAAAATGAATCGGATGAATCCTGGACTTGAGCGTTGATTATGTGTCTTGGAGGTCCTAACCTAGCAGGTAGGTTGGGTGTGTAGACACCTTGTTATTTTTATGCGATGAAAATAGTCTATTAGTGATGTTGATGATGATTTTGTTTTTTGTCGTGTTGTGATATAGATGAGAATAGAATGTGTATTATTGAAGTATGGTATTGTCATGTAACATTTTTTCTAATGATGTTTCAAAAAAAACATTCTTCTCTATTGTACTCACTACATTGGTGTAGTAACGTAGGGATCATTACAAATTCAAATATTGTAATTTCATAGTCAATATGGACCGTTCATTATACGGTCGCAGATCTGATGGTAGAAGTTATGTTAGGTTTTTTTTCCCTAGAAGGCAACCCTCTTTTATGAGGGAATTGTATTCCGATTGTGTATTATTGTGAATATTTTATTCTAAGAGAGGAGATTGTGATAGAAAGAAGAGGAAGTTACAGTGGGTGTGTTGTAGGTTGTATCCCTTCATTTTGTTGGATAATAATAAACGAAGGACCTGACAATTTCTCTGGTGGACATAGCCCACACTAGGTGAACCACGTATATATGTGTCTTTATTGTATTGTGTATCTTCTATCTTTTATTTGCACATTTGTTTTATTTTATTGCTCTGTGATCCTATTTTTCTAATAACTAGCATCAGAGCGAAAGGAAACTCGCAGGAAAAGAGGGTTCCTTATTTGAGTGGGAGCAATGGCGGAAGATGGAAAGTTTAGGGTCGAGAAATTTAACGGAAAAAACTACCAGTTATGGAATATGTAAATGGAATATTATGTATATCAGAAGGATCTATTCCTACCATTGGACGGGATAGAAAAGAAGTCAACGGCCATGAAGGACGAAGAATGGGACGTTCTTGACAAAAAGGCACTCGGAATGATATGGCCAAGCGTAGCAGTGACAGTGGCTTTCAATATTTCAAAAGAAAAGACAATGAAGGCATTGATGGATGCATTGACTAAAATGTATGAAAAACTCTCAGCGTCCAATAAATTATTTCTAATGAAACGATTATTTAATATGAAGATGTCAGAAGGGGGGCCTGTTGCAGATCATTTAAATGAATTTAATATGGTTACTAATCAGCTAAGGTTTGTAAAAGTGGACTTTGATGATGAGGTCAGGGATATTCTAATCCTATGTTCATTGCCAAAAAGTTGGAATGGATTGGTCATGGCTATAAGTAACTATGTCTCTGGTTCAAACACTCTAAAATTTGATGATCTTGTTGGTGTTATCCTTAGCGAGGAAATGCGACGAAAAAGCAAAGGTGAGACCTCAGGTAAGGTATTAACTGTGGAGAATAGGAGAAGAAAAAAGGATAGAGGAAAGGGCTCAAGGAACCCTGGGAATTCTAGGAACAGAAGATCCAAATCCAGACTGGGAAAGATAGAGTGTTGGAATTGTCGGAAGAAAGGACATCTGAAGAAAGACTACAAAGCTCCAAAGAAATAAAGAGATGGAAAACAGGAGAAAAATTAGGAAGCAAATGTAACAGGTGATGTGTTACAAGATGCTTTGATTCTTTCTGTAGATAATATTTACGAGTCTTGGATAGTAGATTCAGGGGCTTCATTTCATGCCACACCCCATAGGAAACATTTTCTAGATTATGTTCAAGGTGACTTTTGACAGGCTCATTTGGGTGATGATGCACCATGCAAAAATTGTTGGAATGGGTAAAGTACAAATAAAGCAAAAGAATGGAAACCAATGGTTATTGAAAGAGGTAAGACATGTTCCAGATCTAAGGAAAAATCTAATTTCAACAGGGCAGTTGGCAAGTGAAGGTTATATATCTATATTTACAAATAAGGCATGGAAGGTCACCAAAGGATCATTGGTGATAGCAAAAGGAGAGAAGGTAGGTACATTGTATTTATGTACTAGTAATATTGATTTTTGGCAGCAGACCGAAGTGGGAAAGAAAGAAAGCGTGCATAAAGAAGAATGACAGCTGGAAGAGCAGTCGTGGGAGAGAAAGCGTGCAGAAGTAAAATGACAACTGGCAAGAAGCTCAACACGCGCGCATGCAAGAAGGAGGCAACAACTGGAAGGAAGCAACGCACGCATGCAGAGAAGGAAGACCTAATGACATTAGTTGCTAGGGTTTTTGTAAGGTTTTTTGTGTAAATGGTTGAAGATCCCGATAGATATAAATATAGACACACGGGTATTATAGAAGAGTTTGGAAGAAGTTTAGTTCACTACATTTATAGAGTATGATTGTCTTCATGTAATATTTTGATGAAAGATCTGTTCCTTGTAAAACCATTGAGCTAAGAAGAAGAGAGAAGGTAGATCTGGAGGATTAAATCGCAGGTTGTGGAGCCTGGCATGATCTAGTTTGCCTCACAGAGATATTACCCGTCTGAGAAGAGTTGTAAGCACGAGGTGCGAGAATTGCAGAACTACCATAATAAGAGAGCCAAGAGACAAATCTTTGTGGACGTAGCCCGGGAGGGGGTGAACCACGATAATACCTGTGTAATGTGATGAATGCATGTATATCTGTGTCATACTTTTATTATTTAAATGTTGTATGGAATGAATGAATGAATGAGTTATTATATTGTTGAGTTATCAAGAACAGAGGCCACGAGGTTAAAGTATTAAATGGAATAACAATAGTTCCTAGTAAAACCCACAATTAATGGCTCAGAATGCAGACCCACTGCCTCCTACTCAATCTTAGGCTGTAAACACCTGAGTCTTACATACACCCATCTAGAGCTATCTTGGGTGAGACTGCGCAGTGCATCCTGTGCATTGTGTTTCCTTCTGGTTTACCAGGAGGGCCGATAGTTTTAGACTTTGTTGGTACCCTTAAAGATATGAACCATGGGTCGACGGCGCAGGTAGTAGAGAGAAGTTGTGCAGCTTCCAAGCCAACAAATGGTTTTGTTGTCATTGTAAGAGGAAAATGGTTTTGTTGTCGTTGTAAGAGGAGATAGAATGCATGAGCAAACAATGAGCGAAACCAGAAGACTGTTGAGCTGCTAGAAGAGAATGTTGAGACCACGGAACCCTATGAAAGTAGAAATCAAAGGCTGGTTGAGAACTAAAGAACTAGAGTTTTCCAAGAAGGATAATAGAAACCCTAGCCTCACACCTCGCAAATATCTGGATAAATACGTGTTTACTAATTTACACGAAGTCTTTTTCTGTGATTTTCCCCACCTACTGCAGGAGTGGATATTAAGGTTGAAATATAACCACGTGACGAACCGGATCTGACAGCTAGATTGGACCCCAGTACAGATTGAGCAGTTACAATAAGTGAACAACAAATTCACCCATGCAGTCAACTTTTGGCTTGATAGTATGGTGGCAGGCTTCATCACAGAGTTTGCAGTTGACACAACGAAGTCATACGGTTACACATTATTTTTGTCACCATTATGACCGTTAATGATGTAAACCTATATGTTGCCTTCAGAAGGGTCAGTAGCTTGAATTCCTAAAGAAAGAAGGGAGAAGAACTTTTCCTGAGAGAAGAAGTTGTGTTTTCCTCTATAAAAACCCTATTTTGGAGGATTTCTGCAGACTGTTATATACACAAGGTGCGGAAATGCCCAATTTCTGCAGGTTTCACTATAGCTAGGTCACGGAGTTTCCGCAGGCTACACTATAGCTAGGGTGCAGCGGCCTTCATACATGGGAAAAATGAGCATCTTCTCGATGCTTCTAGAAGGAGAAGCTTCTATGGTGAGGTGGATTCTGAATGGTTTGGATCATACTCGCTTTCATGATTTAGTGGGATCATCGTAACCTCCTCACCTTATCCTCTTTAGCTTATAAAAGGAGAGGAACTCTCATGGAGAAAGTTAGTTGGATTGAGCTTGGGAAATTTATGTTGGCTTTGAGATTTGCTTTGTCAAGATAGATTGTGAGTAGCTATCAGATCTATGGTCTCAGAATCCTTGGAGCAAGAAGTGTGTGGGAAGAAAGGAACTGTTGGAAGGAACCTGACAACATCAAGGCATCCAGTTGTAATCTCTCTTCCTATTATTAATATAATACAGTGGCATGCTTCTTTCCCATAGAATTATCTTTATTTTATTACATAATTCCTTGATCATATGCATAGGTTGTCATTGAATATATTCTCTCTGCTTTCACTTTGGTTGGTTTGTGTCTCACTGCAGAATCAATATCACAAGAGCACCAGAGCGAAGAAGGGACAACAAAGACATAAGGAAGTGATATTCAAAGGTATGTCACTCATCCTTTATTTGATGATAGATTCGATGATTAGAGCCTAGGGAAAGCGTCATGTTCTGTCTTGTTTTGTTCTAGATCCAGGTGGATCTAGGGATATTAGTTTATGTCTGCATTTATCGATTTATCCTATAACACATACATCACCGCAAAGAAGAAATTTCTATGCGGACCCCGCGAAAGGTACATTCGATCACTGTATACTTCTATTAAAATACTGCTATATAACAAAGGTGTAATGACAATGGAAGCAGACAGCTAGACTTCCCTGCATGCATGGGGGAAGGGGGGAAGCACTAACAAAGGAAGGATAAATGGACGAAGGTGAGGCTAAAGGCAAGAAGGAGGAGGAATTCTTGGACCCAATCTTGATGAATGACGACCAGCTTAAGTGGATCTTGGTGTCACCAAGAATGACACGTAGTGGAGTACCCTACCAATATAAGGTGAATACCAAGAAAAGAGTCGTAGCCGCGAGGGAGGGCTTGGCAAGTGATGAAGAAGAGGTAGAGGATCTTCGGGCTATGGAGCAGATTGAGGAAATCTTGTGCACAACCTATGAGAGGAAAACAAGAGGCCCAAGAACAGGAGGAGAAGATAGCCATCCTTTCCATATTAATGTCAATGTGGAACCCATAAACCCATGTGCGACCAATACACCAAAGAGAACACCATTGTTTAGACAACCGAAGTTTGGAGGAAGTCCGATCACAAGAAGTACATCTACCGCAAGAGAAACAGCTGGAGGAGCCAGTTCAAACAACACTAGTCAAGTATCTACACCGCGCGGCTGAGGTATCACTTCAGTGTTTAGAATGGCAGGACACGACCCCACGATCTGATTACCAAAATTCTGATGAGAAGCAAGAGAAGACCCTGAGAAGCATTTGTTCATTTGTGCAAATATCTGGAAGGCAAAACAGATCACGGATGAAGATACCAAACTTGCGCAGCTAGCTATCACACTAAGAGACCGCGCACTAGAATGGTACATGAGTCTAGACACAAACAGTGCCCCTGGGACGACGAGGACACTGGCAGACATTAAGAAGCTACTGATTAATGAGTTCCAGAAGCCGAGCTCAGAGGATCAATACATGAACGAAATCATCGAGATCAGACAGAAACCAGGAGAGCCTATATGGGAGATTGATCAGATATTCAATCAATTGAAAGGGAAGTTAAAATAACTTATGACCGATATACAACACCAACATCTGTTTGTCAACTCACTACTCCCACACCTAAAATATCCCTTACGACAACAGAAGTTTCATACGCAAGCCGAGGCTCTACAGGTAGCCTTGCAGTTGGAAGAAAACCAGTACCAGCAGATGGAACCAACTATCGAAGAATTGAAGGAGGATTTGAAGAACCTAACATTTCAGTTGAATCAGAACAAGAACAAGGACAAATGAGAAGTTGTTTGGTGCACCACATGCAGGATGGAAGGACACCATAAGAACTAATGTCCAACATTCACGTAGTATATGGAAATAGGCATGTCAAACCCGCTACCACAGGGAGGATTATGGTGAGAAATATGCAAGAAACCGGGTCACAACCCTTATCACTGCATGATGATGCAGAAGTACCTGGCAATTCCCAAGAATTCTTACTGCACCTTTTGTAAGTCAGTAGGCCACGATGACAAATATTGCAGAACCATGGAGTTGATGCGAGAGAGAACATCAGACGCCTACAGGGTACAGGCCGAAATGATGACTGGGCAAGAAGCACTACAGTTCAATCAAGCCCCAACTCCATACAACCCTGTGCAACAGCAGTACAACACTGCACAACAACCATGCGACAACGAATAGTCGCAGTACAACCTAGCACAACCCCAGTATAATATCGCGTAGTATAATCAGGCCCCACAATACAACGCATCGAGAGGGCACTGAGCAGGCTATCGAGGAGGAGGAGGAGACAGAGGAGGTTTCAGACGTGGCAAAGGACCTGTCACATGTCACAACTATCAGCAACCGGGACATTATGCATGGGAATGCCCACTGCCGCCAGTAACTTGTATGTATTGTTGCACATCGGATCACGAGACAAAGGAATGTCTGACACTATTAGTAAAGATCCAGGAAAAGAGGAATCAGAACAATCACAATGTTCAATGGATTTCAGCCGAAGCAAGGGAGGATGGACAAAACATCAACATAGTCACCTGTGGAGGAACGAAAACAGGAAACGACGTAGCCCGACAAGAACCTGCACAGAACCAGTGGGTAAAGAAGAACATCGAACCAAGGAAGCAGTTTGATGCGCCCAAAGAAAAGGAGACTTTTAAGGAAGCCAGATAAGAATTTTAGAAGATGGACACAGCGTCGACTTTCACTACGCAACCCACCCAGGGATCCCTAGAATATGAAATGTCGCCATCATTGAATCATACCAAAGGAATGCCACCCAAGGGACAAGTAAGTACTATCCAATACTTTTTACAATCATGCATCAAAATGTTAAGCGATCCTTCATCTAGGAAAATATTGCAAAACATCCTATAGAAATGTAGCAACGAGACTGAACAAAAGCTAGAACATAAAATTTTCAATCATCTACACACAAGAATGAGAACAAGTAGGTAACTTAGACTGAATGCTAACATTGGGGATTTCAATATGGGAGATATCAGATTGGACCTAGGGTCCGAAGTGAATGTGCTACCCAAGAAAACTTGGCAATGGATGGGAGAGCCAACATTGGGATATTCAAATGTCCAACTAAAACTAGCAAACCAACATAGGGTCCTACCAATTGGACAACTGAAAAGAGTAACAATAGATCTTGATGAGGTGCGTACTAAAGCAAATTTTGAAGTCATCGAAATAGTGGATGGCACAACACCGTACCCGGCACTACTCATTCTGGATTGGGCATTTGACAACCATACCATAATTAACTTGAAGCCCAGGAAAATGACATTTGAATCCGGAAATTACAGGGTCATAGCACCACTAGATCCATCAGAAGGGGAGAGGTTCATAGAACCCACTTGCCTGGACTTAGAGGAAATCGGCCAGTTGTACAAAACAACTGTGCGCGAGGAGGATTATGTAAACCCAACTGCAGATGGGGTACTCAGTTGGCGCATTATTACTTCATGCATAATAGATTCAGACACTGGATTAGAGAACTGGCAGCAGAGACTACACGAAGTATTCACAATAAGATGTGCAAGAATAGACCGCGCAGTACAGTGGATAGGTACAGAAATCAAAGAACCACCCAGTTTCCACAAACTAAATGATTTGGAAACATTCTTGACACAATATGAAGACAAAGTATTAGAGAAATAGAGCCTACTAGCACTAGACTTGGCACTCAAGGCCACACCCGCACAATGGTGGGGCGCATACAAGGAAACTATCACAAACTGGTACCAATGTAAGAGGTTACTACGCATAAGGTTTGGTGCAGAACAAAAAACTGTAAATAGTGAAGATATGACGGACTAGAGACACCAGCAAAGCGCATGGAGGAATTTGCAACGTTGTGGAAAATGACCCCACCAGAGGAATGGCCTCACCACTTCATTCACACATTAGAAGGCATACCAGTGAACTGGTATACAGACCAGGAACTGTGTAAAGGAACTACAACATGGGCGACATTGTGAAAGAACTTTACTATCACTTTCTCACTTGAGCATGAGAACCCCAACATAGATGAAGCCCTGAAATGGATCAGAGCAGTCATATTCATTGAAGAACCAGAACTAGAACTTATTATCGAAGAGGAGCAGTGAAATAAGCAGACAATCAAGGAATTATTGTCATGTTACCAGGTATAGGAAGACACACCAGATGAAGATGACCCACGCGACATTCAGATTGAAGAAGTAGAAGGCGAAAGAAATGTGAAGGGACCACCCATAGAATCCGAAGTTATTTACGCACCAATCATGGTAAAGAAAGTTAACATCGGAACAGCTGAGCATCCCAAAATGGCCAGCATTGGAGACTATTAGGATGAGCCAACAGTAGAAATCATCACAGAGTTGTTGCACAAGTACAACGACCTATTACCTACAATATTTACAAAGATGAAGGGTATATCAGGAGAACTAGGAGAGATGAAGATACCTATCAGACCCGAAGCGAGACCAATTAGACAGCGACCATATAAATTGAACCCCATATATAAACAGAAAGTTAAACAAGAGATCGATCGGATGCTTGAAGTTGGCATAATCGAACCAGTCAAGGAATCAGAATGGATAAGCCCGATGGTCGTACAGGACAAGAAACAAGGCAGAGGGATTGGGATATGCGTTGACTTGAGGAAATTGAATGATGCATGCCTACATGACCCATTCCCTACACCGTTCACAGATGAAGTGTTAGAGAATGTCGAGGGACACAAATTTTACTCATTCACTGATGGATTCTTAGGCTACCATTAGATTAAGATAGCACAGGAGGACAGATACAAGACCACATTCGTGATGGAATGGGGATCTTACTAATATACAGTCATGCCATTTGGAATAAAGAATGCACTAGCAATATTCTCTAGAGTGGTTATCGCAGCATTTAAAGAATTCATCCATAAGTTTCTCGAAGTATACCTGGACGAATGGACAGTATATAGTCTGTTGAAACACCATGTGGAAGTTTTACACTTGATGCTAGAACAATGCAGACAATGTCAGATATCACTAAACATAAAGAAATGTATATTTGGAACACCGTTTGGGATACTATTGGGCCATATAGTATGCAAACAGGGGCTATTGGTCGATCTGGCAAAGATCGCAGTCATTGTTAATTTACCAGCACCAAAAACAGTCTGTTAGCTATGAGCGATGTTAGGACACACAGGATACTATCGAAAATTCATCAAAGGATATGCGCAGATTACAGCACCAATGGAAAAATTGCTAAGGAAGGACACAAAGTACCAATGGAACGATGAGTGTCAACACGATCTGGATACCCTAAAGGAGACGATGGTCACTGCACCAATATTAGTATTCCTAGATTGGGGAAAGACATTCCATGTGCATGTAGATGCATCAGTGATAGCACTTGGAGCTATCTTGGCGCAGCCAGGAGCAGGAGACTTGGACCACTCGATAGCATTCGCAAGCAGAAAACTATATGATTCAGAACAGAACTACAATACAACGGAAAGAGAAGGCCTAGCTATGGTTTACGCACTTCAGAAGTTCAAACACTACCTATTGGGAAAGCATTTTAAGATGTTTACATATCACTCAGCCCTCAGATACCTAGTCAACAAGCCAGTGTTGTGGGGGAGAATCTGTCAATGGTTACTATTATTTCAGGAATTTGACTTCGAAGTAATATTTAAACCAGGAAAACTAAATGCAGGACCTGACCACCTATCACGGGTCACAAATGGATAAGAACCCACGAACTTAGAAGACAATTTTTTGGATGCATAACTCTTTTCCATACATATTGTTGATGACTACTTCGCAAAGATCATCGAGTACTTGAGCACATGTACCGCATTGCAAGATTACACCACCACGCAGAAGAAGAACCTGGTAGTTCGCACAGTCGACTATCAATTGATCGCAGGACATCTATATAAAATGGGCGCAGATAGCATTTTACGAAGGTACGTGTTGGAGCACGAACGACCAAGAATCTTAGTAGAAGCCCGCGAGGGACTGGCAAGAGGACACTGTGCAGGAAAAGATACCACACAAAAGGTACTCCACACAAGATTATGGTGGCCAACCATTCATAGAGACTCGAAAGAGTACTATAAGAGATGTGATGTCTGTCAAAGGATATGCAAGCCCAATAGAAGGGACGAGATGCCACTATGACCACAAGTGACATTACAGGAATTTGATAAATGGGCAATAGACTTTGTGGGACTGATTAACCCACTAGCCAAGAGAACATGGGCTAGATGCATCATCATCGCGACGGAATACCTAACAAGATGGGCAGAAGCTACACCAGTAAAAGACTGCAGCGCAGAGACCGATGCACGCTTCTTATTCGAACAAGTAATTACTAGGTTTGGGTGCCCAAGAATTTTGATGAGCAACCAAGGCAGGCATTTCATAAATAACACTATATGTGTGATACTCGAAGAATTTGAAATTCACCACTAGAGAAGCACACCGTATCACCCACATGTGAATGGCACAGTAGAGGCCTTTAACAAAATTCTAGAGAACGCACTGACAAAGATCTGTAACGTCAACAGAGATGACTGGGACCTCAAAGTACCAGCAGTATTATGGGCGTATAGGATGACATACAAAAATTTGATAGGGCACACACCATTTAGACTCATCTACAACCAAGAAGCAGTAGTGCCATTAGAATTTTTAGTACCCAGCTTACGCGTAGCTGCCATCACACAAATGATAGAACACGATGCAATACAAGAAAGACTGAATCAGTTGTTAGCAATGGAGGAAGATCGAATCTTGGAAGGATTCCATCAACAAGTGTAGAAGGCCAGAGATAAAGAATTGCACAATCGACACATTAAGAAGAAGACTTTCACGGAAGGAGATCTAGTATTGCTCTATGACAGCAAGTCGTTTTAGCACCCAGGAAAGCTGAGAATGCATTGGTTAGGACCATACAAGGTCAAATATGTAACAGAAGGAGGAGTTGTACAGTTAAGAGATTTATCAGGCGCAAACCTTAGAGGAATGATCAACGGGAGTCGACTGAAGTTGTACAAGGACAATCAGCCACCCACCGCGTAGTTAAAAAAAAAACCACGAAAAAGCCACAGGACGCTCGAGAGATGAACGCAGTAAAGACAGGAGAAACAGTTACATGCCTAAGACAAACGAGCGGGAAATGAAAACTCGGCAAAAGTAGGATGATAGGATAGCACTAAGCGGAATTAAGGCACTGCAAGGACTGATGGAACGTCACATTAAACACGCCAACTGGAAACGGAAAGAGAGGCGTAATGGCAAGTATGAAACTGCCATAGATGCATTGAACCCACGGTTATGGTGCATTAATCACATCATAGAGGAAGCATCTGCGATAAGCTTCATGACAAGCCCATACAACACATGAGCACGAAAACAACTTGTATATTCACGAAAGGAGAATAGACAGAGAGCAACAGTAGCTCGAACAAACAGATTAAGACCACAGAGCTCACCACAGTATTCTTAAGTCAGCAGACGTTCCACACTCACCACTATGGCACCACCAAAGTCTGTCGAACCAGGTCAGACTGCCAGACCGACCAGAGTTCAAACTAGGTCACGAGGATCGCTGGAAGAAAATGAGCAGCAGCAACCGGAGATCGTCGATATCAATGAGATCCCATCCCTAGGGATACCACCGGTGAACTCAACACCCATATTGGAGGAGATTCAATAGCCACAAGCAGAGGCCATGGAAGAGGGAACGCAAGCAGAGGCGCAGGAACCTCAAAACGAAGAAGCGAAACCCCAACAGGAAGTACAACTAGAGAGCACTGAACCAATCACGGAAGGTAACGACACAACACATAATCAAGGATCAGAAGGTAAACTGGATGAGGTGTAGGTACCTAGCCCAAGTCAGCCATCAGAAGAAACCACGGGAACCACCTTGTCTTGGCCAGAATGTCTTACAGGATAACAACCAGGAATCGCTGGAACTTCGTACCAACCACCACAATAGGAAGATAGAGTTCTAATATCGATCTCACCTCGCAAGAAGCCAGTAGCACAAATTGTGCTACCACGCATACAAGAGGGAGTACAAATAGAGCCGCGGCTACTGGGTCACGTTGGGAAGCTCAAATATTCCGACCATGACGTCTCAGACGACACCAAGTACCCATAACTTTCTACAAGGGTTTTTATGCAGAACATAGTGGTCAACCAACTTGGAGAAACGATCAACCAACCACACCAGTGGGCCGTTGGATTGGATCGAACAGGCATTTTAGGATTGTTGAAACTCCCACACTTTGGCAGAGGCCAGTACGTGACAACATGCGTTAAGCAGTTGTTAGCAGTTATGCATGGAGGGAATATATCGCTGGACAGACTCATCCCAATAACAATTGAGCTTATTGCGCATATAATAGGACTACCTACCTGGGGTATGGATCTCGCGCTGATTCTAGACGATAAATCCAAGGAAAAAGCGTTAGCAGAGGAAATGAAGAAGAAATACAGCACCGCAAGGGGGACAAGAGGCATTATAATCAAATGGATCAACGATGAAGCAACACAATTGGGCGCAAAGATCTTAGCCTGTAAGTTGTTAAGAAAATGCCGCAAAGACAAAGTACCGGCCGGAGTCATCGCAATTGTAGATCAATGCACATAAGGCACCTTCGTGAGTTGGGTGCCTTACCTGCTAAACTTGTTCCAAGTAGACTGTAAGGACGCACGGGAACTTGGTATAGAATTCCATTACTCATGGCTAATCACCCTCATAGCCTTCATGGGATGGCGGGAACCAAAGTATGTAGTGTTTTCTACTAGACCACAACGAGCATGAGCGAGATATCGAGCTCTAAGTTCAGGGCCACAGGCCAAACAGAAGAGGGAAAATGGAATCATCTTTGAAGCATACCTACAGGACATGCAGGAAGCTATCAGCTAGTCATGGAGAATAACACCAGAAGTTGTCCCACGATATGGGGACATCGCTAACTTCTGGGCTACATGTCAAGCCATGTGGATACAACCCAGATAGGATCCAGATAATCAGTGACTACCGATGCACTACTACATCACAGAAGGTGATATAGACATGGTCATCAGTGAATGGCTCGATGCATGGAGGATCCCATCCATTCCCCGGGAAGTATCGAAAGGACCCACAAGAGGAGAAGCAGTGCAGGTGGAAACACAACCTCCACAAATCCCAGTGCCCAAAAAACCAAGGACGGGCCAAAACAAACCGACTTAGGTAGACAAAGGGTCCAAGCAGACAGGAACCCAGAAAGGGAAGAAAGATACCATCGAACAGTCGAAACAAGCTAAGGGAGCATAGGAGACTGCCCCAAACCCCATCACACAGGAGCAAGGGGGAACTAAGAGACCGGTTGTACAAGCCGCATACGTGCGCAAGAAATCAAAGGCACAACGAACATCAATGGACTATACGATCACAGAGGACAATGGAGAAATGATCGCCATAATGATCAAGGATTGTCTAGCAGAAGAATTATACCATGCAGCACATCACAGGGACAATCTGCAAAAAGAGCTGGCAGAAATAGGAYAGATCCTCAAGACACTCGGGGAGGCTCAGAGAGCAAGTAGTAGCAGAGGCATAGAGCTATCGATGACACAAATTGACGAAAGAGTGGAGGTAGAAGAAACAGACCCATCCCTCCCCATACCACACGCAACCGCAACGATCCACATAAGACCAAGCATACTATGAAAGGATGAAATCGTGGGACAGACACCACTGAAGGATTTGGACCACATTCAATTGGTCCTAACATGGATGTCATCAAGGGAACTGCACAAGTTGAAGGTTAGCGTCGACCACGAGATGCAGTCTCGAGCAGATAAAAACTTAGTCGAGCTACAGAAAGCAACCAAGCAGCGAGAAGCATTGGTAAAAGAATATGAGTAGGCCAAATCCGAAACTCAGAAGGAGACGGAACGTAGGAACGAATTGGAATGCAAAGTGGGAGAAATTTTTGGGAAACTTCCAAACACTACGCCAGAAAACAAACTCCCAGCCACAGAAAAGATCGACCAGATTGTGCAGGCAATTGCTCGATACCAGAAGGAGATCGAAGATCTCCGAGAATAGCTAACACCAACAACTCCTCTTGCAGTAAAGGAGCAGAGGAGGTAGGCATCAACAGTGCAAATACAAGAGATGGAGAAGCAGGTTAGCATGGTAGCTGACTTGCTCGACAAAGCAGCGCAACTTTGGACAAGACTAGAGGAGGATCCACAAGTTCAATGCTGGGACAAAGAAGAGGAAATGATCAATGTAGCGATCCAAGAACTTTAACAAAGGAAAAAGACCATACCAATCCCAGAACGCGTCAAGGAGATGCAAGAGTTGAAGAAGATGCAGGTAGAGCTTATCATTGGGCAGACACAGAAACAAGAGCGGTAGGCTCAAATAGAACCATTACAGGAACGGGTAGCAAAAGTACTCGCATAGGCAGAAGAAGATAGAACACAGATGGCATAGACTTAGGCAGAATGTGTAGGACTACTGAGCAATGAAGTGGTCATTCAGGTAGTGGAGACCATTAAGGAGAAGACCGTGCAAGCACTGACAAAAGTAGCAAATCTGAAGGAAAAATTCCATATGATCACTGAAGAGATCGAGGAAGCTCATAAAGATTAGGTGACTTGGGACGAGTCACATGTCAGTGTTGGAGGCCTATTGGTAGCAGGCCGAAGTGGGAAAGAAAGAAAGCATGCACAAAGAAGAATGACAGTTGAAAGAGAAGCCATGGGAGAGAAAGCGTGCAAGAGGAAAATGACAACTAGTAAGAGGCTCAGCACACGCGCATGCAAGAAGGAGGCGATAGCTGGAAGGAAGCAACGCATGCATGCAGGGAAGGAATACCTAACGACAGTAGTTTTTAAGGTTTTTGTAACGTTTTTTGTGTAAATAGCTGAAGAGCCCGATAGATATAAATATAGACACACAGATATTGTAGAAGAGTTTGGAAGAAGTTCAGTTCACTACTTTTGTAGAGTCTGATTGTCTTCATATAATATTTTGATGAAAGATATGTTCCTTGTAAAATCATTGAGCTAAGAAGAAGAGAGAAGGTAGATCTGGAGGATTAGATCGCAGGCTGTGGAGCCTGGTGCGATCTAGTTCGCCTCACAGAGATATTACCCATCTGAGAAGAGTTGTAAGCGTGAGGCGCGAGAATTGTAGAACTACCATAATAAGAGAGCCAAGAGCCAAATATTTGTGGACGTAGCCCGGGAGGGGGTGAACCACGGTAATACCTATATAATGTGATGAATGCACGTATATCTATGTCATACTTTTATTAGTTAAATGTTGTATGGAATGAATGAATGAATGAGTTATTATATTGTTGATTAATTGGTGTTGAGTTATCAAGAACAGAGGCCATGAGGTTAAAGTATTAAATGGAATAACAATAGTTCGTAATACAACCCAAAATTAATGGCTCAGAATGCAGACCCACTACCTCCTACTCATTCCTAGGTTGTAAACACCTAAGTCTTATAGCCACCCATCTAAAGCTATCCTGGGTGAGACTGTGCAGTGCATTCTGTGCATTGTGTTTCCTTCTGGTTTACCAGGAGGGCTGATAGTTTTAGGCTTTGTTGGTACCCTTAAAGATATGAACCCTGGGTCTACAGCGCGGGTAGTAGAGAGAATCCATGCAACTTCCAAACCAACATTGACTCTTTTATCTCTTTAGCTTGTACAGGAGTAGATACAACACTGTCGCATCATAAGATTGGACACATGAGTGAAAAGGGGATGCAGATACTTCACAAAATAAATTTGTTCACAGATCTTAAACAAATTGATTTGGATTTCTGTGAGGACTGTGTTTATGGAAAATAGAAGAGAGTTAGATTTCTCAGAGTCGAAAAAGAAAAGAAGAGTGAAAGGTTAGATCTTGTGCATACAGATGTATGGGGACCAACTCAGGTATCATCTCTTGGTGGCTCGTGTTATTATGTCACTTTCATTGATGATGCAACTAGAAAATTTTGGGTTTATTCCATTTGACAAAAATCTGATGTTTTTGATACTTTTAAGAAATGGAAAGCTTTAGTTGAGAATCAGACAGAAAAAAGGTTGAACTATCTCAGATCAGATAATGGAGGTGAATATTTCAGCAAGGAGTTTGATGATTATTGTTCATACCATGGGATTCGTAGAGAGAAAACGGTTCCAGGAACACCACAAGAAAATGGTGTGTCAAAAAGGATGAACAATACAATCATGGAGCGTGCAAGGAGTATGAGATTGCATGTTGGGTTTCCCTTACAGTTATGGGCAGATGCTATAGATATTGTTTTTTAGTTAATAAACATAGGGCTTTCAATTTATTTGGATGGTGGAATTCCAGAGGAGGCATGGATAGGTAAAAAGGTAAACTATTATTTTTTGAAGACTTTTGATAGTGAAGCATTTTTCCATCTTGATAAAGAAAATAGAACAAAGCTTGAGGCAAAATCCAAGAAGTGTGCCTTTATTGGATACAGTGTTAATGATTTTGGTTATCGCTCATGGGATTATAAAAATTGCAAAACATTAGGAGTAGAGATGTCATATTAAATTAGAAGGTCATGTGAAAATATTAGTTGGAGGGAAAGAAACGAGGGAAAAAAAACCAGAATACACAGTGCTTGATGAGATCACTGAAAAAAGAAATTCCAAAGGTACCAGAAAATCATAATTTACAACAACAGGAGTAGCAGGTACCTCTAACTCCTGCAAGTGTTGTTAGAAGATCTACTAGGTTAAGAAGACCCCCTGAACTATACTCTCATTCATTGTATTATTTATTGTTGACTAATTCTGGTGAACTAGAAAGTTATAAAGAGGCAATGCAGGTAAAAACTAAAAAGAAGTGGGAGCAAGGCATGTAAGAGGAATTGGATTCCTTGGTAAATAACCATACTTGGGACTTTCCACAACAGTGGTGATCTTCTCTTGTATATAAAGGACACATATAAACAGAAAGGTTGTACATGTTATATGTACCTTGTCCTGGGTATGACTTTGTTACTTATTTTATGTAAGATGTAGACAAGAAGAAAGAACAAACAAATGGCCACCTATCTTCAACTATTGCACACACTTCCTTAGTGTGTGTAGTGCTCTAGAAGCACCAAAAAAATGTAATTTTTTCCCTCTCAAGGAATAAAAATTACACTTTTTTCTTTGGAAAAAAAAAAAACCATACTCGGGACTTGGTTCAGTTACCTACAGGAAAAAGAGCATTGCAAAATAAATGGGTTTACAGGCTGAAGGAAGAAGATGGAGGAAAAAAGTGATACAAGGCTAGACTTTATGTAAGGGGATTTGCACAAAAGAAAGGTATAGATTTTGATGAGATATTTTCTCTTGTTGTTAAGATAACTTCAATTAGGACTATTTTAATTCCTATGGAAGTAGAAGATTTTCATCTTCAACAAATAGATGTAAAAACAACTTTTCTCCATGGGGATTTGGAGGAAGAGATTTATATGTAGCAACCACATGGGTATGAGGTCAAAGGAAAGGAGAATTTGGTATGCAGGTTGAAGAAGAGATTGTATGGCCTAAAGAAAGCTCCAAGGTAGTGTTATTTGAAGTTTGATAGGTTTATGATAGAACAAGGTTATAGTAGATGTTTTCAATCTGATCACTGTGTTTATTTTTAAATGATAGAAAATGGAAGCTATATTATCTTGCTATTGTATGTAGATGGCATGTGTAACATCCCCCACCACCAATAGGCCGGGCAATGCTACCAACACTACCTTAACTTAGCCTTTTTGGATCTGATACCAATTTGTAACATGCATTTAAATGAAGTTAAATGATGGTCTAGGACATTCATTCTTGTTGGTAGTCACTCTAAGTAGTAGTAGCAATTTCTAATAATAATACATTATAAGAGGTTGGTGCAGGACAGTCATTTCCATTAGGAAATGGTCTGGATAGTCATTCCTTAACGCAGACTCATTTTCTCTAGGTTGCACTATGATTAGTGTTGAAAGAATCACCCAGCTAGGTGAATTGTCTAGGTTCAACAATCAGGGACAAGCATTCCCTAGGGAAGACTCATTCTCTTTAGGTTGCATTGTGATTAGTGCCAGATGAATAGCCCAGTTGGTTGAATGGTCCAGGATCAGAAATCAGGGACAGATATTCTTCTATGCTTGGGAAGAATAGTTCAGATAGCCCATGGATGATGTTTTACTTTCTGAGGGCAGATGCTCTTCTAGATCTCATAGATGTGAGTGGAGGAATGGCCCATATGACTCAATTTGTATCATGATATTGTTTATGCAAGTTGATATCAGATGATATGATTATTGTTGAGACTGTGTGTCTCTAGACGATAGTTGTATGCTACTGTGGTGGATGTGATCCATTGATAGTGACTATGTGTCACTAGTTAGTAGTCATGTGGTACCAGGAGTGGTTGTGTACCACTGGGTAGTAGTTGTGTACTACTATGGATAGACACAATTGTGTTCTATTGGGTGGCATTGTTCTGATTGACATGGAGACTACCACTAGTGTTGGAGATGATTGCCAGCTAGATGGATATTCAGTGTGTTGGTGGACAGACATTCTCTCTGTGAAGAATGGTCCAAGTTGATAGATTGTTGACATATCATGGATTGGTATTTTCCTAAGGCACAAGTTGTAGCCTGATTAGGAAAAGAGTTCCGGATTGATATTCTCCTAAGGCACAATTATTGGCCTAATCAAGTTGAAAAGTCCAACCCCCTAAGGACATGACATCCTGATTAAGGTGGTTGATATCGGACCGATATTTTCTAAGACATATAGGTAGAGATGTATCTCAATCACACATATGAATCGATTATAAAATAGTATGAGACTGACATTCCTGTAGGAATGGTCTCTATATCCCATGGCATGTTTTTCAACATCTGTTAGTACAATCATTCTTATAGGTTGTATGTTTGGATTAGAAGAATGGTCCTTGTATCACTTTGTCGAGTGAGTGTCTTATTCAGCATCATGCCCAATTACTCGGGTGGAGTATGGCTTCAAGAGATGATGCAGTTGATAATATCATATGATGCTAATAGTGGGGATGTTTCTCATGAGTTTATCTACGTGATCATGAGATAGCCTGTGAGGCTATGATGATGCTATCAGTTGAATGGTTTGTTTGTGATCAAGACCATTTCCTCTAATACCTCCCTATCTAGGAGGGAGTGTTGATATTATGGTATCTACGGGAGGTATTAACCTCTATGTGTAACCTTTGATGAGACTAGAATATTCCGGGAAGCAAGAGAAACCCTAAATAGATGTGTAGAAACCCTAAAAGACGTGTCGGCTCAATAAAAGAATTAATATTTAAGTTTTAACCTATAAAAGAATAAGTTGGTTGGGATAAGTGACAAAGAGAACTATAAATAAGAGGAAACTAGAGCTCATTTTTTCGTTCAAACTCTCAGAACTGCATAAAGACTAGTGGTCCGCAAGTTTGGAGAGGGAGTGCAGTTGCAGCTACTGCAACTGGGATTTTGATATTTGGTTATGGTTTGGACTTTGTAATTTGGTTATGGTTTGGACTTTATGTTTGGTATGCTAGCCTTGGAGAGAGATACGTTATCTTGGTTGGCTATTGGTTTTAAGATCTACTTCCAGAATTATTTTTTCTGTCAAGGTTAAAGGTGCTCAGGGGTGGTTGCATGCCTATGGTTGGGTGACAATATTGCTATATTGTCTATGGAAAAATGAGCACATCTATTTTATTCTAACATGACCCTCATGGCCTCCCATGGAGGGGGCTTCGACTCCCCTCCCCACCCCCTAGTGAGATATAGTTGCACTCATCTCCCTAGTTGTTTCCCTTCCCAATCAACCTAACCCTGCTCAATCATGATTCGTTAAAACACTGGAGCAAATACCTATCATTGTGGTTCAAGCTAGTTCAAGATAATTTGGTTTGAATTTTGTGAAGAATGGATTAACAGGGAAATTTATGGGGATCTAGCCTTCACCCAGATATATTGTTGTGTGGATTGATAATAATTGGAAACCTCATCTAAAAGGTAAGATCTCATTTTCCTTATGTGATAGGGGTTTCTTTGCATTTAAGTTTGAGGAAAAGGAGGATAGAGATATAATATTCATGAGTGGGGCATACTTTATGGGTTCCCGTGGGATGTATCTCAACCATTGGACCCCTAATTTTAACCCAAAAAATAGCATCCCCTCTATGGTCCCTATGTGGGTCCAGCTTCCCTTTCCCCCTCTTCATTGTTGGAATGATGAGACCCTTCATGCTATCAACAACACCGTTAGGAAATATATAGATAGAACATAACCAAAATATGGTATCAAGCTTGTCCCTGAATCTGCATGGAAGTTGACTTGGAGAAGGGTCTTCCAGAGGTTATCTCACTAACCTTGGATTGTTGGACATACCTGCAAAAAGTGGATTACGAGCAATTTCCTTTCAAATGCAAGATACGGTACAAATATGGGCATTTTGAAAAGAGATTCCCGAAATCTCTTGTGGATCCACCGGTGGGARAAGCAAATGAACAATGGAAACAACCAAAAAGGAAGAGGCAAGCCACAAAACAAGCTCCTTAAACTAAAAAATCTCTATCCCATTAGGGATCTCCCTCCAATCCAAAGTCTCGGGAAGCCCTGACCTCATCCTCAACATGCAACCCGAGCAATGGCATCCCAACCAAGAACTAGTAGGAAGCCTTCTCTGATATGGAGGAGGACTAGGAGGAAAGACCCAAATCGGTTTCCCAAGACCCCAAAGAAAAATCAGGAGAACACCAAATCCCTCAAGAATTTCCTCAACGGATTACTCAGATGGATCAAGAAGGTGGAGAAATTGATGAGAGCTTAAAGGAAGACTCAGATATTCTTGAAATCTCTTACGGATCCACCGGTGGGAGAAGCAAATGAACAATGGAAACAACCAAAAAGGAAGAGGCAAGCCACAAAACAAGCTCCTTAAACTAAAAATTATTTATCCCATTAGGGATATCCCTCCAATCCAAAGTCTTGGGAAGCCCTGACCTCATCCTCAACATGAAACCATAGCAATGGCATCCCAACCGAAGGGGGACACAAAAAACTCTTCCAAATGATGAAAATTGTTTCCTGGAATTGTAGAGGGTTGGGAAGTGACAATAAAAAGTCATTGGTTAGGATCTTAGTAACACAGGAATCTCCTCGGCTCCTTCTGCTCCAGAAAATGAAAATGAAGGACATTAAGGTCCTTTGAGAAAGCATATTCATATGGAAAGCAGACACAAGTTTAGCAGTAAGTTCACGAGAGGCCTTAGGAGGGACATGCACCTCTGGAACTCCCAATTGTTCAATCTAGAAGACTAGAAAAGCACAACCAATTGGCTGCAAGTTACCTTATTCCATCACCCTTTAGATAAGGTATTTTCTATATTTAATATTTATATGCTTTCTCTGCATCATGAAAATTTTATGTGTTGGGAAACACTACTCAATCTTCAGTACTGCAACACTCTTGCCCACTTCATTATGGAAGGGGACTTGAATAATACTTTTGCACGCTTCTGAGAAAAGAGGAGGAAGGATTGTTAGAGACTCTACCAGAGATTACGTGGAATATCTTGTGTTGCATCTTGGTCTACTGGATGTAAATCCCACAGGTGGACATTTCACTTGGACCAACAAGCATCAAGGTCATGGTCAGATTGCTGCTAGGTTGGGCAGATTCCTCATTAGCGGGAACCTCTTTCAAGACTCTTACATGTCCATGTGTCGAATTATCCCATGGGTGATCCAAGAGGATCCGGGAATTCTCACATAGGTCCAGGAGGATTCATAACATCCATAGAGGTCGAAAATGGTTAAAAAATGATCAAAATTCAACCATCCCAAATCCTCTCGAAAATGCCAACAATGCATAGAGCTCGACGATATTAATGTATAGAGCTCAACGATATGGAGTTTGTATGCAAAAGTTATGAGTGGTCAAATTTCTAGTCAAACTAGGTCAAAGTTCAAAGTTCAAAATCGACATGGGCAAAAGGTTAACACATGTCACCACTACAAGGGTGACACGTGGCACATGATCGTATAGGTGATACAACAAGTGATGTGTCACATGATTTGTTGGTAGCTGACTGGGCAAAGTACAATCCAAGTGGTTGAATCATATGTTGACTAGTGGCAAGGGATATCCAATGAGAGGGTGCCATGTCGCAACCTCCCATTGGCCAATATTGTTTAGTGTTTACCAAAATACTATGGGAGTCCACAGGGGTCGAACCCACGACCTCCCAAAGACCCTACCAAACCTTTGTTACGAATACACCATACAATTAATTCTTAACCTAATGTGGAAACGGTTATATTTGAATTTAAATAAAGATTCATTCGATGGCTAAAAGGGTCGAGGGCCTAAGCCCTCGACCCTTAGCCCTTGGTATATTGCATACAATATGACCACCATATATTTCACGCAGAGGTTACATATAGTTGGAATGATAAAACATTGTACTTCTGGCTATATATAGCATATATATAGTTATAACAAAAACAATTGTGGACAGTGGGAATAGAAACCCCAACCCGCCAACTATACCAATGACCTAACAACTCCACTAACCAACATTCTGCTAAGTCTAGTTCGTTACAACTACACCATAAATAATAGTTAAGGGGTCGTGTGGAATCTAGAGAGAGGTTAAGGGCTCATGCTCTATTTAATGGGCGTGCGGACCGAGGATTGTGTTGAGGGGTCCTAAATCCCTTTAACTCAACAGTAGGAACCAAACCTGCCACCGAGGCCCAATTAGACTCTACATCGTTTGATAGTGGAATGGTTCTCCATATCTAGTGATCCAACCAATTAATCTATGGGCTTTACGTAGTGATTTACAGGATATCTTCTCATGAAAAAACCTCCTTCAGTTTGAACGTTCTCTTTTCTGTATTTTCTCTTATAGGTGGGTCTGATAAAAGATAGGTGCTGGTATAAACCAACTGGGTAAAAGAAAAGGGAGAAAAATTAACTACTGAGCAAAGCTGAGCTCAGGATAAGCCTCGTGCTCAAGCATGCAGACAAATATTTTCACACCTACGACAAGCCTAGTACTAATACATCAACTTGTTGGTGTTTCAATTATTGATTGAGATACAATTATCGAAAGAAAACATACATGCAATAAAATGATTACAAGAAAATTAGTTTCCTTAGCTCTAATCACTAATCACATATTAACCACACAATTTTCTTTTCATCATTAGAGATAAGAACTATAAAATATTGAATCAACTAACTTATCAATAGATTCATAAAATCTTACTCGTTAGAGCATCCATTAATGAGATAAAGTCAGGAGTAATTCCTCCTTATGATCCAATCACACACGCCTTTGATGAAAAACATAAACTTGTCTTCGGTCCTAAACAAGACTTCTCAATTAAGGTAGTTCCGAAATAGTTCTTTACAATTCCAAAAAGGAGGGTCTTTGCAAAAACCATCGACCTCTTCTAATAGGTCGATCCTCTTATTTATAACAAATTATTAACTAAAAATAACAATCAAAAGTGCAAGCTAAGTAAAAAAAAGCATTGCCACATGGCGCTTTCAGCTCTCAGTGTTCTAAGAGTCATCAAATGGTTTAACTTGAGTGGATGACTCTTCTCATACTCTAATCATTTGACGAAGAGTTCATCACATGTGTTGGCATACGAGAATATGTGTTGGTCCATCGGGGCCGAAAGGATCTCCTTTATCTCCATTGTATGTGCACAATACTTGACTACATTAACACTTAACTGATGTAACATTGTCTGAGCCTTGATGAGGTGCTCCATGAACTGTTGTACTTGACCTAGCTCCATGTTTGCCACCTTTTGTATCTCCGCAGTCCACGATGAGTCTTGTTCTGCATGTAGTTTGACTATGTCATGCAAGTCGACAAAGTCCTCAGGTGCACCGAATTCTGGGAGACCGATTTCTCTCATCGCCCAATTGATCTTGGTCCAGCTCCTTTCGCAATCAACTCATTTCTCTTGAATCTCCCACTGAGGTTCTTGGGCCATATTCACCCAGTATTCGGTCAACTTCCTTATACGGTCGATGATGTTGTCCCTTAGCACCTGAATGTCGTGCTCTTCGACGTCTCAACCCTTTTGAACCATGCTAATGTAATCAATTCTTTCCACCGCTTATTGGGCCTTCTCATACCATCTTTCCATGTCTTTGCACGTTGTTAGAACCATAAGGGTGTCTCTTCGAAATCGGCTATCCCTGCAGTGAAAAGGTGTCGCTCACTCCTGAATTTTCTATCGGAAACCTGGAATTCACTTCTCAAAAATACCATGGCCTTTGTGGAGTCCTGATAGTATTTCACCAAATGACGCAGATGCTCCAACTCCTTTAGCACAGTGGCCAGCTCCTCTTCGTCTTTCCTTTCTCAATCTAGGGTGGCATCTGTGATTGTCATTCATGTGTTGATAAGCTCAGACGTCTTGGCATACTCTGTACTGATCAATTTCTCCTTCGTGGTGATGAGGATGGAACTGTCCAAAGTAAGCCTCCTTTTCCTGGTGGTTCTCTTCATGATGGCTTTCCTCTTTCGATCGTAGGTGATTTCTTGTATATCGGCAACCTCATCCATGGGTTTGGGTATTTCTTTCTCTCCCCAAGTAGGAGTGTCTCCCAGGCTCCCGACGGTGTATATATGTTCAAGACTGGGTTCCTGAACCTCTTTTGTATGTCCTGAAGGCTCGGCCTCTGGTTGTTTCTCATCGGGGGGTATAGTATTGGCCAAAATTGATGAATCAGGGGCAGGCTTGGTACTTACTTGGTAATTGACTCTCGAGATGTCGATTCCCTATTGTGGAATTTCTTCCCCTTGTTTGCCCGATACCAGCTCATCCCTTGAGTTGTCCATTGGGGTTCCCGGTGTGTCAAGTGGCTCAGTGTCCAAGGCACTTTCTACCTCGTGCTCGTTCTACGGACTGCTCTAACTTGGAGCATAGGGACTCGAGGTGGATGCCTTCTCAGGTTTTGTTTCCTTTGTGATTTTCATCGGAGTGACCAGGGACACCTCTAAACTCTCCTCGTCATCGTAGATATTTATTAGATCGAACATGGGATTTGGTGTACTTGTTCTCCCTGATGTCCTCGCTATCCCAGGCTAAGCCAAAACTTCCCCTGGTGATCCAACCTGTGGTGTTGAAGCTTCAGGGTTATCTGACCCGGTGGTTTCTTCAATCAATATTGGCTCTGGGTCACTTGGTCCTCTCTGAATTTTGATTGGGTAGTTGGCATGAACCCTCGTCATCTCTACGAGGTCCAGATCATTCTGCAACTCATCAATGACTCTTTGTGCATCTTCCATTAAGAGAAATCCCCTCGTATGTGCCTTTGGTATCAAGAACAATCCCCTTCTCTACGCCTTTGTTGTCTCTGAATTTATAATACTTATGGACTTCTGTACGCCTTTGGTGCTCGTCTGTGTGGTCGATGATCCACTTCAGGACCTCTATGCAAGGGAAAACAGGGGTTATGCTCTCCACCATGTGTAAATACGACCATTGGATGTTGGGGAACACCTGGTCATTGAACGCCCTTACGTTCGGGTCATTGTGTGGGATATACTCCAGAAATACTTCTCGGCTAATTATGTTTAAGAGATCCCCCCACTGTGGGAGCGCTACCTTGGATCTGGTGCTTGCCTCTGTATCGCCAAAGGCCCGAGGCTGGACGAAATATTTCTTTTTTTTTTGTTTTGACAATAGGCTTTGCCCTAGGGGCGTACTCTAACTGCCTCGTGGTCCCCGGAGAAGAAACTTCGCCTAGCTCTGATTCTTTCATCTTTGGTGCTCTCAACAAGCGTCTAGTGGTTGGCTTTCTCGACAACATTCTTCCTGCAACTAGAGCAAAGTTTAGAGACTGTGTAAGAAACTGAATGAACATATATAAATTATAACCAACGAATTGGCAGGATTGGATACATACCTTTGAAGCTTGTTAAACCTGGTTTTGATAATCAAGAGGGTTAGTACAGTCTCGAGTTGCTCGCTCTACTCCTTTGGACACACTGTAATTCACTTACACATAGAATGAATTTGTTCACAACGGTTCTAGAGATTTAAATAGGGAATATCTTACCGTGTCACATCAGCCATTCAATTCGGGTTATGAGTGAAATTTCAAGAATCTGTCGTCGAATCTTCAGAGGAGTTTAAACTTAAATTCATCGTGTGTTGACGGCGGAGGCACGGGTGGTAATGTGGTCTATCAAAAATTTCAAAATGTTGTTGTCTAATCGGCACATGGGGTAGCAACCAATGCAGGATCGGGCATTAACTAGTTCCTCAAATGTCCAAAATTCGGTCGTATCTAATGCCGCAAATGTCCCATCGTTCCGCTCTTTCAGCTGGCGGATCGAGGATCAAGATTGTGCTATGAATATTTTCGTTGATATCCTCCTACAAAAGCTTCGATGCCAATCAATCTTACCGTACAGTGTCGATGCGGCAAAGCTAACTCGGAGGTTTGACTAGGACCTAGGGGACCAAAGAAAATGACTCGGGATAGAACTAGACCGTACGACCCTCTAACTTGGTAAAGACATGTTGTGTTTGAGACCAGTGACTTAATTCACTCGTGTCAATCGGAGTTGGGAATTTATTTAATTCATTCATTATAAAACAAAATCCTAACTTGCCGACGTCGAAGAGTGTCAAGGATCCGCGATCGGCGATAAACCTACCCAAGTTCCCTCGGATCGGCTCCCTCAAAAAAGTATCGATGTGGAAAACACATCGGGGATTAGCGATCGGAGATAACTTTATCATGGTTGAAATGTTTGTTGTGATCCTTTTGGATTTTCCCCAATCCCGATAAAGCACAATGGGCATCGGCTATCGGCGATTTCTTTACGTCCTTTGTTAACGTTTGTCTTCCTCATATTTTATCGATGTCGAAGGGGATCGACTATATCTTGAACCTTTATGTGAATAACATACACAAACCAAAACTGCCTTCTACTGATGTCGATGAGGATCAGCGCTCGGAGACTGTTGTTTTCTGTGTGGTTCCTTTACTTACTTGAATTCTTTCTGACGTCGAACCTGAGCACGTTAGGTGCAGTGTTTGGTTGTCGATTCTTAATTCAGGTGTTACGGTCTTTTAGTCATGAGATTTCATAAGTTCAAAAAAACCTGAATAGGTGATGATAGTCGTGAAAACAAACAAAGATAAAACATTTCCCAAAATGAAATCGAGTCAGATAGTGTAGAAAACAAGTGGTACCCAAAAAGTGACAAAATTTGATAAGGATTTTTAGGGTGTGTTGAGTGCTCAACAGATTGTACACATTATTTTATGCAAAGGTTAGTCTCGTAATTCATGCCCAAGGGTACATAAGTTTTGAGGCTACATCGTAAAACATGTTGAGAGGTCCCTTAATGGAATTTTGAGAACTTTATACTCATTTTGCATGATTTTTCACAAGGAATCCAACAATGCACTTTGTTTCTGCATCTGAGCAACATGTAAAGAGGTCATTTTAAAATGCAAGTATTTGAGAATTAATAAAGAAGGTCTCTATTGGAAGTAGACCCAGAGACGTAGCCCAAATTGGGTGAAATCTGTTATCAAACTTGTGTACGTGGTTTTCATTATTGTTGTTCTATTGTGCTCAATTATTTGCAAGTCATTTTATCATTAAAGTGGATTTGGTTAGATAAGAAATTCACATGTAATTTGCATACAATCAAGCAATCATTTTATTTTGAATGTCAAGTAGATGTTTCCTATGCATTTATAAGATTAATAAGCATCTTAGGATATTTCAGATCAAGTTGGTATCAGAACCAAGTTTGACACGTGTTTGCAAGCGAATTATTACAAGAGCCAAACTCAAACTTGGTAAAGGAAAACTTGCAAGTTATAAGTCTGAGATTGGAAAAAAAATTCGAAGACATGATATGGCTTATGAAAAAGGAGAAGAAGAAGATCATCCAATGAGCCATGAAGAGATCATGGATACAGTTCAAACATTAAAATAAACAATAGATGAGTTAGAACGAAGAATTCAAAATCATGTAAGTGGAGAATCTTCGATAAAAGAAGGAGGAGGTGAAGGTGGTGGACCTTCAGATCCGCCTTCACCATCCTCCTTATAATCATCATTTTCTTCTAAAGCAAGTAAACATTCTTCTCGTCGAAAGAATTCCTCTAAGAAGTCTGATCATAATCTTCCATTATTAAAAGTGAATGTCAAGTTCGAATTGTTGACCTATGATGGAGAATTGAATGCCGAGAAATTGGGCAACTGTATCAAGCAGATAGAGGTATATTGCAGGGTTCAAAAGATCATGGATGGGGTTACAAATATATAATTATTTTATCTTCGACTAAGTGGCACTGCATTAATATGGTGGGAGAGTAAGATGCAAGTTGATCTTGTTCAAAAGGGTAAAGTAATCTCCTCCCAAGATAAATTTACTAAGGCTATAAGGAAACAATTCTGTCACTGGCGCATATGCAAATGACAATGATTGAATTGCAGCATCTAAGACAGAGTAAAGGCCAGAATATTCAGGCATATACATAGGAATTCAAAAAGAAGACGTTATCATTAGGGATTTCATTGTATACTCATGAAACTCTTATGAAGTATATTGGTGGCATGTAGTCATATCTTACTCACATTATTCTAATGTTTAGCCCTACTAACATTGATAAGGTGTCAGTACAAGCTACACATCTAGAGTTTAGTAAGGGTAAGCATGAGATCAAAGAGAAGAATCCATTCAAATTCGAGAAAAAACTGAAAGGTAAATGGAAGAGTAAGAAATCATCCATAGTAAAGCAAGTTGAGGGAATACCTAAATGTTCCCATTGTAAGAAAAAGGGACATGAGGAATCACAGTGTTGGAAGTTGCATCTAGAATTAAGACCAAATAAATTCAAGGAAAAAGGGAAGTAGAAGATTGTTGCATCAGCTCATCAGGATCTAGGGTCAAATTCCAGAGATGAATCTAAGATCATGGCCATAGGAAGAAAAGTTATATCAGCTATCAATTCAAATTCTTCAGTTCAATCCACCAAAAGGGAAAGTGATATTGATCAAAAGAAGAAGTGAGATTTTTCATGTTAGAGTGATAGTCAAGCATACCAAGGTGGATACTTTATTCGATAGTGGATCTCAAGTTAATATAATCTATGAACCAATCATTAAGAAGCTAGGTTTGAAGACGACACCTCACAAAAATCCATATCCATTAGGTTGGGTGTGTGACAATGCTAAGTAGCATGTAACAAAATAGTGTAATATTAGATTTGCAATAACAACTAAGTTATTTGATGAGGCCGAGTTAGATGTTGTGCCTCTCGACATTTGTAGCATTGTCTTGGGTAGTCCTTATCTATTTGACAAGAAGGTTGTATTCTACCAAGAAGAGAATAAATATTGTATTTTCAAGGATGGGGTTGAATACATTGTTAGAGTTCATTTTATCAAAACTAATGTTTCTCTAGTGAGCATGGAGAAAATGAAGAGGATCGTGAGTGCAAGTAAATCTTTTGTTCTCATGATAGTGAAAATGAAAGAAGAAGATATAACAGATGCTTTATCAAGTTGTGATCCAAATCATAAACAAGATTTGATCAACATCGTATCTAATTATAATTAGTTATTTCAGGAACCTTTAGGGTTTCCTCCTAAAAGGGAGGTTGAACATGAAATATATTTGCAGCAAGATGCTCCTCTTCTGAATATTGGAATGTACAGGTCATCAGTAATCAAGAATGCAAAGATTAAGAATCAAGTTCAAGAGTTGCTCGATCAAGGAATCATCAGACCAAGCTCCTCTCCTTCTGGACCTCCTATTGTATTAATTCTCAAGAAAGATGGCACATGGAGGATGTGTATTGATTTTAGAGCCCTAAACAAGATTATGGTAAAGAATCGTTATCCTCTTCACAAAATTGATGATTTATTAGATCAGTTAAAGAATGTTGTGTATTTGACTAAGCTGGATTTTAGAAGTGGTTACCATCATATCATAATTGCAGAAAGCAACATATGGAAAATTACTTTCAAAACCAAGCAAGGCTTGTTCGAATTGGTTATGCCATTTGGGTTATGTAATGCACCAACAACATTTACAAGAGTAATGAATGATGTGTTCAGACCCTACATATATGATCTTGTTATTGTCTATTTAAACAACATATTGATCTTTAGTCGAAGATGGGAAGATCATATAAAGAATGTCAAGACAGTATTTGAACTCTTAAAGAAGGAGAAGCTACATATCGAGTTATCTAAATGTGAATTTAGAAAAACTTCTCTAGTATATTTGGGATACATTGTAGGGAATAGTCAACTAAAGATAGATCCTCCAAAGGTAGAAGTCATTGTAAAATGGCCCAAGCCAACTACTTCCACCAAAGTCATGAGCTTCTTAGGAGTAGTACAGTACTAGAAAAAATTCATTGCTAATTCTCATACATGGAAACACCTCTACATACATTAACAAGTGTTAAACAAGTCTTTAAATGGGGAGGCAAGCATCAGAAAGCCTTTGAGACATTGAAGGAAAAGATAAGCACAACACCAGTTTTGGCACTACCAGATATACAATAGCCATTTGACATTCAAAGCAATGCAAGCAGATATGCCATGGGAGTAGTATTGATGCAATGAGGTAAACCTATATGTTATCATTCTGAGACTTTAACTCAAGCTGTGATTAACTATCCAACATATGATAAGGAATTTTATGCGTTGGTACAAAGTGTTAAGAAATGGAAGAATTACTTAATGGGGAAGGAGATAATAATTCATATCGATCATCATCCATTATAGTATTTGTAGTCACAAACCAAGCTACAACAATCACGACACTTCAAGTGGATGGGTTTTCTACAACAATTTCATTTGCCAATCAAGTATATGAAAGGTATTCATAACAAGTTTGCAGATATGTTGTCTAGGCTAGTCATTAATGCATTCGTAATACAAAGGTATAATCCTTTAGCTCATGAAAGTTATGTTGAACAGTATGATAAGGATAATGATTTTAAGGATGTATATGATGCATTAACTCATGGAAATCAACAGTTATATTATTATGTGCATGACAATTCGTTATATCATTTTGGGAAGCTATGTATACCAAGAGATGAAAGAGTTAATTTAATAAGAGAAGCTCATACATCTCTCATCTCTAGTCATTTTGGGGTTGGTAAGATAGTTGCACAATTATAGAGGTATTGCTATTGACCTCGAATGAATGAAACAGTTTCCAAGTATATCAAAGGGTGTGTTATGTGCGCCACAAGCAAGCCTAGCAACATAAAGCTAGGGTTATATACGCCACTTCATGTAACTTCTCAACCATGGGAAAGTATCTCCATGGATTTTGTAGGGGGTTTACTGATGTCCAGGAAAGGTCATGATTATTTATATGTTGTTGTGGATAGATTCATCAAGATGTGTATTTTGATGTCATGCAAGAAACATGTCACAATTGAACATACAACACTGATGTTCTTTACTAATATATGGTTTCATTTTGCACTTCATACATCTATTATATCATATCGAGACTCTCATTTTTTGGGAAAGTTTTGGTCTCATTTGTGGGAGCCAATGGAAACTAAGTTGAATACGAGCACAACTTTTCATCCAATGGTACATTTACTTCGCGGATACTGCAACAAGCATCCTAAGTTATGGGATGAACAGTTGCCTTGTGTACAACATGCCTACAATCATGCCATGCATTCATCTACTCGGAAAAATCATTTTGAAGTATGTTTGGGGTACTTGCCTAAATCACCTATGGAATTTTCTTTTGGAGAAGCAGGTAAAGAAGATGGATAGGACAATACAAATAAACCTAAAAGGTTCATTCAAAAAAAATCAACATGTTCATCAAGCAGTACAAGAGTAATTGGAGAAGAGCCAAGCAAAATATAAGGCAAGGCATGACAAACATCGAGTTGATTATTAGTTTGAATTTGGTACTCGAGTATGGTTACATATTAGCAAAGATAGAATGAAAGGTGAAGGTAAAAAGCTAAGGCCAATATGATATGGTCCATTAAAGATCTTGGAGAAGATTGGTACTAATGCCTTTCGTTTAGATCTACCATCCTACATGCAAATTTATTCACTAGTAAATGTTGAGAATTTGAGGCTTCATGAGCCTCCTATGATTATGGATGAAGATGAAAGTATTCATATTCCAACAGTTGATGATTTTTCTCTAGAATATTTGGATTGTTCGAAAACACAGGTATTCCAACAGAGGACGAACACCTTCAGTAACCACTCACACAACCAGATCAAAGATCAACACACCGATGTTTTGACGTGGTAAAACCCCTACGGGGAAACATCCACGGCCCCAGCCAACATGACCACTTGGAGAAGTTTATTAATGCAAAAGAAAAAGATTACAGAGAGATTTTACAAGAGAGTTTCTCACAATCGATCATTAACAAATAACCCTCCATACTCTTTAAATAGATATCATGGACCAATCGAGTGCTAAGCCATATATCAATGGTCGTTAAGATCGAGGAGAATATGAATCGTTGGATCACTCTATGTCGGGAACATATCATAACCGTCGAATTTCCTTACTACAAATGCATACTAATGCATACTAAAGAAACACACTTTTACCTAACGACATATTAGACCAAGTAGATCTTAACTAACTCCTAAGTGTCTAAATATCCTAACATCCCCCCTTAAGAGAAACTCGGGATAGGATTGAAGGATTTACAATAGTGACACAATAGGAGAAGGAAGGAGGCATTAGAGCATATCCCCCCTTGATGACAACTTCTTGAACTCCTAACATAGATCGAAGTTTAGAAAACTTCACTTCTTTAAGAGACTTTGTGATAATGTTTGCAACTTGATCTCCTGCAAGGAAAAAGAGAACTTCAACAACTTGATCATGAATGAGATTTCTGATGAAGTGCATGTGTAGCTCGATGTGTTTGTTGCGTTGATGATGAACTGGGTCTTTGGCAAGCTTGTTGGAACTTTGATTGTCACACCAAAGGTTGGTTGGATGTTGTTGTTGGAATCCAAACTCTGAAAGAATCTCTCGAAGCCATAAGGCTTCTTGACACACATTTATTGTTGCTCGGTACTATGCTTATGTTGAAGAAAGTGCAATAGCTTGTCTTTTCTTATAGGCCCAAGTGACAGGTCCTGAACCAAGGCTGCAAGCATAACCTACAGTAGACTTCTAATCATCAGGGTCATCGGCCCAATTTGAATCAGTGAAACCAACCAATAAAGGAGCCCCCCTAAACTGTAATGTATCCCAAGCTGAATTGTACCACGGACATAGCGAAGTATCCTTTTAGTTGCTTTCCAATGGATTTCATGGGGTGTTTGCATATACCAAGCAACAAGACCAACAGCAAAAGAAAGATCAGGATGGGTATGAGTCAAGTATAAGAGGCTACCAACTAACTGACGGTACAATGTGGCATCAACTTCGAGAGAACTACATGTGGAAGCAAGCTTGACTCCAGACTAGAAGGGAGAAGGGGATAGTTTACAATTTTCCATGTGAAAGCGATGAAGAAGCTCACAAGCATACTTAGATTGGGCAATAAAAATTTCTTCATTGGTTTGCAAAACTTGGAGGCCAAGGAAATGGTGCAAAAATTCTAAGTCTAACATTTCAAATTTCTTCTTAAGGGTGGTTTTCACATGGTTTAGAAGTTTTGAGTCACTAGCAATAAGGATAAGGTCATCAACATAAAGGAAAAGAATTATGAGATGGATTCCTACTTTCTTGGTATAGACATTAGGATCATAATGGCATCTAGAGAATCCAGTGGCAATAAGAAAGTTGTCCATTTTGGCATACCAAGCTCGGGGAGCTTGCTTAAGACCATAAACAGAATTCTTAAGGCGAAAAATAAGGCTAGAGTCATTCTGGACATAGCCAGGAGGTTGTTCCATGTAGATTTCTTCTTGCAAATCTCCATGCAAGAAGGCGGATTTAACATCCATCTGATGGACCTCCCATTTATGTGAGGAGGCAAGGGAAAGAACAAGGCAGATGGAATTCATTTTGGCTACAGGTGCAAAGGTTTCATTATAGTCAATTCCTCGAACTTGGGAAAATCCCTTGGAAACTAATCGAGTTGTATGTCTTTCAACACTTCCATCTGATGCATACTTAGTTCGGTAGACCCATTTACATATGACAAATTTTCTTCCTTTTGGAAGAGGTACAAGATCCCAGGTATCATTTTCTATTAAAAAACGATATACTTCATTCATTGATGTATCTCAATTTGGATTACTTGAAGCTTCTACAAATGTCTCTGAATCATGAGTCTCTGAAACTTGAGCCAAAAGAGAAGAGGCTCACTGGAACTATGAACGTGTCTGATGTTGATCTAAAGGATCACCGACAAAATGAATGTGTTTGATGTGTAGTGCAGTAACTTGTAAAATTATTATTCACATATTCACCTCCATTATCTATTCTTAACCTTTGAATATGATGCCTAGATTGATTTTCTACAAGGGCCTTGTAAGCCAAAAACTTGTCAAAAACTTCACTCTTAAGTTTTAAGAAGTAAACCCAAGTATGTTTGGAAAAGTCATCAATAAAAGTTAATAAATACTTGCACCCAGAAAAAGAAGGAGAAGAAAGTGGACCACACAAATCAATGTGAACAAGTTGTAAAGGGCCCAAGGCGTGCCAAGCGGCACATTTGTCAAAATTGTCTCGATGATGTTTGTCAAGAGCACAATCGGCACAAACACCATCTCTGCATGAAATAGGAGAAATACCAGTCACCATCTGTTGATTACATAGTTGTTTCAATGAGCGATAGTTTCGATGACCAAACCACTCATGCCAAAGTTTGCTCAAGTCATCGCCATGAGCAACAAAAACTAATGAAAAAGATGATGACCCAAAGTTGTCAAACTTGTACAGCTTGGTAATATCATAATCAATTCTAGTTGCAAGAACATGCTTAGGATCTTTTAGATCCTTGATTACAATTTGGTGAGGTGAAAACTCTACGGTTTTATGTTCCCTTGAATGAGTGATTTGATATACTGATAAAAGGTTATAAGAAAGACTTGGAACACATAATACATCATTCAAATTGACCATTTTCTACGTGAACTATTCCAGATCCTTCAACACTAAAAGATTTATGATCACCAACAAACATTTTCTTGGTGTTACATTCATTTAGAGCAGAAAATATGTCTTTATCCTTAGCCATATGATAAGATGCTCCAGAATCAATAAGCCACTCATCAGAAGAAGAAGTAGAAGTTGTATTGAAGGAGAAACCAGAAGCAGAAAGTGCATGTCCATGAGAAGAAGAAGAAGAAGTAGAATCATTATTGATGTTGTGCTTCTTCATCATTGCTTCTAAAGTTGCCATCTTCTTGAAACATTTGGACTCATCATGACCATCTTTATCAAAAAAGTTGCAATGTATGTCAGTCTTCTTATTTTTATATTTTGTTCATTTGTCACCATTAAGAGCGTAAGTTGTTTGAGTGGGTTTGGGACCCTTAAGTTGCTTGTTATTGTGGTGAGGATGTTGCTTCTTTGGATTCTTGGGTTTATCTTTCTTATGGACAACTAAGGCTTTGTTGGAGGTACCTGCAGTGTTGATCACTCCAAGTTGTACAAGCTTATATTGCTCTATAATCAAAGCATCAAAAAAGGACTCAAGAGTGGGTTTTTGATAAGTTGTCCCTATAGACTCTTTCATGGCATAAAAGGTAGATACAAACACAGAATATGCACTACCTAGCTTAGAAAGAATAAGATAGATGCAACGCTCTTCATCCATCTTTATCTTACATTCTTCACATAAAATTTTGAGTGTTTTAAACTTAGATAGATAGTCTTCAATGCAAAAAAAATATCACTTGGACTTAAAGTTAGTACTAGATTTTCTAATTGTTGTGCTTGAATAATATTTTGTTTACCAAACACGGACTCAATATTTTCCCAAGCTTCATCGTGTTTATCAATTTGTTGAAGGTGGAACCTTAAATCAAGAGAGATGGACATTCTTATTAGTCCACTTGTTTCGTCATTCCTATTAGCCCATTTGAATTTCTTATCAGCATCAGTAGGTTATGTTTCCTTTCCCAAGGTAATTTGTTACAAGCCTTTACTTCTTAATAAATCCTCCATATGGGATTTCCGTTGGAAGTAGTTGGTGTTGGTAAGCAAAAGAATACTTGAAAAAGCCATATTAAATATGTAGATAATATGGATTTGAAAATTGAAACTGAAGATCTGGATGGAAAGATCTCGAAAAATTAGAGGATTTAAAAAAAACGGCACTGAAAACGGACTTCGAATTTGAAAGTTATGCACTTTAAAAAAAAAGGCATAAACGGTAACCAAAGGACCACGTGATGGTGTAAGTTGCTTTATGAAGTGACCCATTTTTATAAAAAGAATTGGGGTTCACTTTTACATTGAAATTACTTTATAAAAGAAAAGTTGCATGCAAAATAAATAACTCTAAAATATTAAAGCTACTTATAGTGATTCACTTTTATATTTGAAATGAAATACACTTTACAATGGAGCATGAACTTTTTTTTAAAAAGTAACAAAAAGAAAGACTTGAACTCAAGGCCTCTTACTTAATAAGGAAACTTTTAACCAAGTGGGCTAGCAAAACATATTGTATTGTTTATCAAGAGGATTGTTGTTGTTGTTGTTGTTGTTGTTGGAGAGTGTGCTAAAAAACACTCTTGTTGTTGGAGAGTGTGCTTAAAAAACTCTTGTTGTTCGAGGGCGTGCTCAAAAAAACTCTTTTCACACAAGAAAAAAATTTCACCTATCGATGACAACAAGGGTTAGATCTCGGTTAGCTTACCCGGAAAATGCATATTTTCCTATCTGTTTCTGATTTTTTGAGATTGCATAGGGCATGGGGCAAAGAGAATACATAGATCTAAAAGAGTAGCAACCTGGAAACAAACAATATTAAACCGAAATAATACTCTGCAAAAAAATTTAAAAAGGGCGTATTCAGGCTTTATACCTCTGGATCTAGCTGAAATGGTCATATCTTGGGAAAACGGAAACCTTTTCGAGTGAAACGAAAAGCGTTCCTGAATGAAACGAGCACTTTGAATGCAATGGAATGGTCCTCTCATCCCATAAATGTAAAAAAATGGCAGAAAATGGATATGAGGCAACTCGTCTTCACAATCTCGATCTACAAAAGGAGCGGGTCTTCAAACAGGCTATGATACCATGTTCAACAACACAGGTATTCCAACAGATGATGAACACCTTCAGTAACCACTCACACAACCAGATCAAAGATAAATATATTGATGTTCTTATGTGGTGAAACCCCTAGGGGAAACATCCACGGCCCCAGCGAACGCGACCACTTGGAGCAGTTTATTAATGCAAAAGAAAAAGATTACAAAGAGATTTTACAAGAGAGTTTCTCACAATCGATCATCGACAAAAGACCCTCTATGTTCTTTAAATATATATCATGGACCAATCGGGTGTTACGCCATAGATCAATGGTCGTTAAGATCGAGGAGAATATTAACCGTCGGATCACTCTATGTCGAGAACATATCGTGACCGTCGGATCACTCTATGTCGGGAACATATCATGACCGTCGGATTTCTTAACTACAAATGCATACTAATGCATGCTAAAGAAAAACACTAAGAAACAGACTTTTACCTAAAGACACATTAGACCGAGTAGATCTTAACTATCTCCTAGGTGGCTAAATATCCTAACATGGACGAGCTAAAGGAAGATGTTACTCTCGACAAAAGAATCAGAACCTCAGAGTGAGGTGACTTGGAATACCTTCAATTTGGTCCTAAAGGGGTAAAACCAAGTAAAACAAAATGGATGGAGATCGGAAGGGTGAGGGAACTCTACCCTCACTTAGTTGTGAATAATCAAAACTTTTGGTGGTCCAAAAGGATTCCAATGGGGAGGAATGATCCAGGAGCATCTGGGAATGCTCACAGAGGTCAAGGAGGATCTAGAACATCCACAAAGGTCCAGAATGGTTCAAAAATGCTCAAAATTTGACCATCCCAAATTCTCTCTAAAATGTCATCAATGTGTACAACTCGGTGGTATCTTTCCAATGGTGCAAGCTTACACTTATTTATATAGCTCTCTCTATCTCCGAGAAACCTTCTAGAGAGATTTCTCACATTTATTACATCTAACTACCATAGTGGGACTTTATTAATATAATGGACCTAGTCCACCTTACATTGAATGACCACATTCTCATATATTAAATGACTTCCACTAATAATACATAACCACATTCCCATTGGGTACCTCCCTAGGTACCCCATATTACCTCCCTAGGTATACTACACAAAATCCACATAGGCAAAAGGGTGACGTGTGGCACCTGATCGTACAGGTCATGTAACAAGTGATGTGTCACATGATTTGTTGGTAGCTAACTAGGCAAGGTACAATCCAAGTGGTCAAATCATATGTTGACAAGTGGCAAGGGAAGACCAATGAGAGGTTTCCAAGCAGGAGCCTCCCATTGGCCAATATTGTTTAGTGTTTACTAAAATATTATGGGAGTCAATAGGGGTCGAACTCGCAACCTCCCAAAGACCCTACCAAACCTCCATTACCAATACACCATAGAATTGGTTCTTAACCTAATGTGGCAACGATTATATTTGAATTTAAATAAAGGTTCATTTGATGGCTAAAAGGGTCGAGGGCCTAAGCCTTTGACCCTTATCCCTTGGTATATTACATACAATTTGACCACCATATATTCCGTGTGGAGATTACATATAGTTGGAACAATATAACACCAAACTTTGAGCTATATATAGCATATATATAGTTATAATAAAAACAGCTTGCAAACGGTGGGAATAGAACCCCCGACCCACAAACTATGCCAACGACCTAACAAAGTCCGCTAACCAACAGTCCAACAAGCCTACTTGGTTACAACTACACCCTGAATAATAGTTAAGGGGTTGCGTGGAATCCGGAGGGTCGTTAAGGGCCCACAGACCCAGGATTGTACACATTATTTTATGCAGAGTTTAGTCTCGTAATTTGGGCCATGGGGAAAATAAGTTTTGAGGCTACACTGTAAAGCATGCCTAGAGGTCCCTTAACAGAATTTTGATAACTTTATACTCATTTTGCATGATTTTTAGCAAGGAATCCAACGGTGCACTCTGTTTCGACATCTGAGAAACATGTGAAAAGGTCATTGTAAAACGCAAACATTTGAGCATTAATAACGAAGATCTCTATAGGATGCAAACCCGGAGACGTAGCCCAAATTGGGTCAACTCCATTATCAAACTTGTGTATGTGATTTTCGTTATTGTTGTTCTATTGTGCTCAATTATTTGCAAATCATTTTATCATTAAAGTGGATTTGGTTAGATAAGTACTTCACATGTAATTTGCATACAGTCAAGCGATCATTTTATTTAGAATTTCAAGTAGATGTTTTTTATGTATTTAAGAGATCAACAAGTATCTAAGGATATTTTGGATCACTGGGAGGGCTCAGATCATCGTCCTATTTAATTGGAGCTCTCCTATCCTGAACCCCTTGGCCTAATTCCCTTCAAATTTAACCCCATTTGAGCATTTGACCCTACCTTTTTGGACCTTGTGTCTTCCTCTTGGTGCTCCTAGATTTAGGGTTCCGCTATCTATATATGGGAACAAAAATTAAAAAATACTAAAAGGGCCCTTCGAGATTGAGTGAAGATTAAAGAAGCAAACGATAAAAAAGTAGCACAAGAGCTCGCATGAAAATTGGAGAGTTGTATCTCAATGGAAACAACTCCTATATCACCTGCCCTCATGGCATAAGAACAAAGAACTTTCATGGAGTACCAAAAAGTACTAAGCGAAAGAGGAGGAAAATTGGAGACCAAAATCACGCAGTATTTGGCTACATGAAGGTGATAGAAATAAAAAATTCTTTCATCGTCGGGCCAGAGCCAGGCCCTGGAAAAATAAAATCTCTGAAATCGGGGTTGAATATGGATCCTCCATATTGGGCTATAATCAAGTCAAAGTAGTAGCAAAGGCCTATTTCAAAACTCTGTACTTTAAAGAAAGGGAGGGAGACTTTGAATCACACGAAAATCTCTTCGATAATATTCCCCAAATCATCAGCTTGACAAGTAATGAGGCTCTCTTTCAGCCTGTAAAAGAAGCAGAGGTGTTAGGGGTTTTGCAGCAAATGAACACAAATAAGGCCCCTGATCGAGATGGATTCTCAGCACATTTCTATCTCATTTCTATCTCATTTGTGGAGTGAGTGTCTTATTCAGCATCATGCCCAATTACTCTGGTGGAGTATGGCTTCAAGAGATGATGCAGTTGATAATATCATATGATACTAATAGTGGGGATGTTGTGTGGGAGTTTATCTACATGATAATGAGATAGCCTGTGAGGCTATGATGATGCTATCGGTTGAATGGTTTGTTTGTGCTCAAGACCATTTCCTCTAATACCTCCCTAGCTAGGAGGGAGTTTTGATATTATGGTATCTACGGGAGGTATTAACCTCTATGTGTAACCTTTGATGAGACTAGAATATTTCAGGAAGCAAGAGAAACCCTAAATAGATGTGTAGAAACCCTAAAAGACATGTTGGCTCAATAAAAGAATTAATATTTAAGTTTTAACCTATAAAAGAAGAAGTCGGTCAGGATAAGTGATAAAGAGAACTATAAATAAGAGGAAACTTGAGCTCATTTTTTCATTCACACTCTCAGAACTGCATAAAGACTAGTGGTGCGCAAGTTTGGAGAGGGAGTGCAACTGCAGCTATTGCAACTGGGATTTCGATATTTGGTTATGGTTTGGACTTTCTAATTTGGTTATGGTTTGGAATTTATGTTTGGTATGCTAGCCTTGGAGAGAGATACGCTATCTTGGTTGGCTATTGGTTTTAAGATCTACTTCCAGAATTATTTTTTTCTGTCAAGGTTAAAGGTGCTCGGGGGTGGCTACATGCCTATGGTTGGGTAACAATATTGCTATATTGTCTATGGAAAAACGAGCACATCTCTTTTATTCTAACATGACCCTCATGGCCTCCCATGGAGAGGGCTTCAACTCCCCTCCCCACCCCCTAGTGAGATATAGTTGCACTCATCTCTCTGGTTGTTTCCCTTCCCAATCAACCTAACCCTGCTCAATCATGATTCGTTAAAAAACTGGAGAAAATAGATATCGTTGTGGTTCAAGCTAGTTTAAGATAATTTGGTTTGAATTTTTCGAAGGATGGATTAATAGGGAAATTTATGGGGATCTAGCCTTCACCCAAATATATTGTTGTGTGGATTGATAATAATTAGAAACCTCATCTAAAAGGTAAGATCTCATTTTCCTTATGTGATAGGGGTTTCTTTGCATTTAAGTTTGAGGAAAAGGAGGATAGAGATCTAATATTCATGAGTGGGCCATACTTTATGGGTGCCAGCGAGATGTATCTCAACCATTGGACCCCTAATTTCAACCCAAAAAATAGCATCCCCTCTGCGGTCCCTATCTGGGTCCAGCTTCCCTTTCCCCCTCTTCATTGTTGGAATGATGAGACCCTCCGTGCTATCAACAACACCCTTAGGAAATATATAGATAGAACATAACCAAAATATGGTATGCAATCTTGTGCTTGAATCTGCGTGGATGTTGACTTGCAGAAGGGTCTTCCAGAGGTTATCTCACTAACCTTGGATTGTTGGACATACCTGCAAAAAGTGGATTACGAGCAATTTCCTTTCAAATGCAAGATACAGTATGAATATGGGCATTTTGCAAAGAGATTCCTAAAATCTCTTGCGGATCCACCGGTGGGAGAAGCAAATGAACAATGGAAACAACTAAAATGGAAGAGGCAAGCCACAAAACAAGCTCCTTAAACTAAAACATCTCTATCCTATTAGGGATCTCCCTCCAATCCAAAGTCTCAGGAAGCCCTGACCTCATCCTCAACATGCAACCCGAGCAATGGCATCCCAACAAAGAACCAGTAGGAAGCCTTCTCTGATATGGAGGAGGACTAGGAGGAAAGACCCAAATCGGTTTCCCAAGACCCCAAAGAAAAATCAAGAGAACACCAAATCCCTCAAGAATTTTCTCAATGGATTACTTAGATGGATCAAGAAGGTGGAGAAATTGATGAGAGCTTAAAGGAAGACTCAGAGATTCTTGAAATATCTTGCGGATCCCACGGTGGGAGAAGCAAATGAACAATGGAAACAACCAAAAAGGAAGAGGCAAGCCACAAAACAAGCTCCTTAAACTAAAAAATCTCTATCCCATTAGGGATCTCCCTCCAATCCAAAGTCTCAGGAATCCCTGACCTCATCCTCAACATGCAACCCCAACAATGGCATCCCAACCAAGAACTAGTAGGAAGCCTTCTCTGATATGGTGGAGCACTAGGAGGAAAGACCCAAATCAGTTTCCCAAGACCCTAAAGAAAAATCAGGAGAACACCAAATCCCTCACAAATTTCCTCAACGGATTACTCAGATGGATCAAGAAGGTGGAGAAATTGATGAGAGCTCAAAGGAAGACTCGGATCCAAACTCCTCGAAGGTCCCACCTATTAAAAATTCAGATAGGATATCGAATAATCAAAGGAGAGAAGCAACAACTCGAAAGGAGATAGAACTGGGAAAACAAGGAACTCTAGACAGCCACACTAAGAAAGAGCCAAGACCTATAAGAAATCAAAAGGGATCCATTCCTCCCAAAGGGGCAAACCCAAAAAACTCTTCCAAATGATGAAAATTGTTTCCTGGAATTGTAGAGGTTTGGAAAGTGACAATAAAAAGTCATTGTTTAGGAGCTTAGTAACACAGGAATCTCCTCGGCTCCTTCTACTCCAGAAAATGAAAATGAAGGACATTAAGGTCCTTCGAGAAAGAAGATTCATATGGCAAGCAGGCACAAGTTTAGCTGTAAGTTCACGAGAGGCCTTAGGAGGGACATGCACCTCTAGAACTCCCAATTGTTCAATCTAGAAGACTAGAAAAGCACAACCAATTGGCTGCAAGTTACCTTATTTCATCACCCTTTAGATAAGGTATTTTCTATATTTAATATTTATATGTTTTCTCTGCATCATGAAAAAGTTATGTGTTGGGAAACACTACTCAATCTTCAGTAGTGCAACACTCTTGCCCACCTCATTATGGCAGGGGACTTCAATAATACTTTTGCACGCTTCCAAGAAAAGAGAAGGAAGGATTGTTAGAGACTCTACCAGAGATTACGTGGAATATCTTGTGTTGGGTCTTGGTCTACTGGATGTAAATCCTTCAGGTGGATGTTTCACTTGGACCAACAAGCATCAAGGTCTTGGTCACATTGCTGCTAGGTTGGACAGATTCCTCATTAGTGAGTACCTGTTTCAAGACTCTTACCTGTCCATGTGTCAAATTATCCCATGGGTGATCTAGGAGGATCCGGAAATGCTCACATAGGTCTAGGAGGATTCAAAACATCCATAGAGGTCCAAAATGGTTAAAAAATGATCAAAATTCAACCATCCCAAATTCTCTCGAAAATGCCAACAATGCATAGAGCTCGACGATATTAATGTATAGAGCTCAACGATATGGAGTTTGTATGCAAAAGTTATGAGTGGTCAAAGTTCCAGTCAAACTAGGTCAAAGGTCAAAGTTCAAAATCGACATGGGCAAAAGGTTAACACATGTCACCACTATAAGGGTGACATGTGGCACATGATCGTATAGGTGATACAACAAGTGATGTGTCACATGATTTGTTGGCAGTTGACTGGGCAAGGTACAATCCAAGTGGTTGAATCATATGTTGACTAGTGGCAAGGGATATCCAATGAGAGGGTGCCATGTAGCAACCTCCCATTGGCCAATATTATTTAGTGTTTACCAAAATACTATGGGAGTCGACAGGGGTCGAACCCGTGACCTCCCAAAGACCCTACCAAACCTTTGTTACCAATACACCATACAATTAATTCTTAACCTAATGTGGAAACGATTATATTTGAATTTAAATAAAGGTTCATTCAATGGCTAAAAGGGTCGAGGGCCTAAGCCCTCGACCCTTATCCCTTGCTATATTGCATACAATATGACCACCATATATTTCACGCGGAGGTTACATATAGTTGGAATGATATAACATTGTACTTATGGCTATATATAACATATATATAGTTATAACAAAAACAATTGTGGACAGTGGGAATAGAAACCCCAACCCGTCAACTATGCCAATGACCTAACAACTCCACTAACCAACATTCTGCTAAGTTTAGTTCGTTACAACTACACCCTAAATAATAGTTAAGGGGTCATGTGGAATCTAGAGAGTGGTTAAGGGCTCGTGCTCTATTTAATGGGCGTGCGGACCAAGGATTGTGTTGAGGGGTCCTAAATCCCTTTAACTCAACAGTAGGAACCAAACCTGCCACCGAGGCCCAATTAGACTCTGCATCGTTTGATAGTGGAATGGTTCTCTATATCTAGTGATCCAGCCAATTCATCTATGGGCTTTACGTAGTGATTTACAGGATATATTCTCGTGAAAAATCCTCCTTCAGTTTGAATGTTCTCTTTTTTGTATTTTCTCTTATAGGTGGGTCTGATAAAAGATAGGTGTTGGTATAAACCAACTAGGTAAAAGAAAAGGGGGAAAACTTAACTACTGAGCAAAGCAGAGCTCAAGATAACCCTCGTGCTCAAGCATGCAGACAAATATTCTCACACCTACGACAAGCCTAGTACTAATACATCAACTTGTTGGTGTTTCAATTATTGACTGAGATACAATTATCGAAAGAAAACATACATGCAATAAAATGATGGCAACAGAATTAGTTTCCTTAGCTCTAATCACTAATCACACATTAACCACACGATTTTCTTTTCATCATTAGAGATAAGAACTATAAAATATTAAATCAGCTAACTTATCAATAGATTCATAAAATCTTACTCGTTACAACATCCATTAATGAGATAAATTCGGAAGTAATTCCTCCTTATGATCCAATCACACACGCCTTTGATGAAAAACAAAAACTTGTCTCCAGTCCTAAAGAAGACTTCTCAATTAAGGTAGTTCCAAAATAGTTCTTTACAATTCCTAAAAGGAGGGTCTTTGAAAAAACCATCGACCTCTTCTAACAGGTCGATCCTCTTATTTATAACAAATTATTAACCAAAAAATAACTATCAAAAGACCTCGTCTGTATGGTCTAGTATATCGAGAAGTCTGCTAGGATGGGGGGAATACCAATTCCTCCTTCTTAGCCCTTTTTTCCAGATAATCCAAATCCTCCTGCTTTATTATATTCCGCCCAATCCGACTCTACAATTTTTCTTACAAAATCATCTCAAAGATCATATCTAATAGAATCAAGTTATTGTTGCCCAATATAATCTCACTGAACCAAGGGGGCTTCGTCGAAAATTGACAAATTTTTTACGACATCCTCCTATTGCAAGAGTTGGGGGAAAAGGGGATGGTCATAAAGATAGATATGGCCAAATCATTTGACAGAATTCGACATGACTTCCTCTTCGCCATTTTGACAAGATTTGGGTTTAGGCCTGATTTCTTGGCATGGATCTCTTCCTGCATTAGTGATCCATGAATTTATCCATTGAATAATGGTATACCAACTGATTTCTTTAAGATATTTAGAGGGTTGTGATAAGGGTGGCACCCCTTCCCCATCCTCTACATTATAATGGCAGAAACCTTAAGTAGATAACTAGAGAAAGTAAGATTGGAAAAATTCATCCCTGGAATAAAAATTACAAGAGGAGCAAGAAGGATCAATCATTCAAAATTTACAGACGATACTCTTCTCTTAGGTAGAGCCTCCTCGATCATTTCCAAAATATTCAAGGAGATCTTGGATTAATTCATGCGATCTTTAGGGAGAAAGATCAATCCACAAAAAATCCATGTCTATGTTTGGAATACTCACTCCATAACAGTAGCAAAGATAGCAGAGGTTCTTTAGTTTCCTCTATGGAGAGATAGACCTCATTCGAATACTTGGGAATTCCCATATGCCTTACTTCTCTCCAAAGATATGTCTGGTCTTCAGTTGTGGAGAAAATCAAATACTAATTCAACCAATGGGGCTCCTAATGGTTAAACCCAGTTGGAAGAGTGATACTGATAAAATATGTCCTTTGTGCACTATCTATAAGACTATATCCCATTTCTCTTCCATATTCACATGAAGCACTCAATTTCTCAAGAACTCGGAAAATTATTATGGTTGGGGGGGAAATGTAATACCAAAATAATGCATCTTGTCAACTAGAATGTGGGAATGCATCTTGTCAACTAGAATGTGGTTAGGGAACCTAAAAATCATGGCGGTCTCAGAATCCTTGATCCATCTATGTCTAACCTAGTGCTTGGTGCAAAGATCCTATTGAGAATTTTTCAGAGAATCGGGAGTGGTGGAAGAAAGTTATTATACATAAATACATGTTCGGGGATAGATTAAGGTGCCTTGACTCCCCTCCTACCCGCTCTAATGGTTCTCCCATATAGAAAGTCTTGAAAGCTTCAATGCGTCTTTTCCAAAGCAAAGCCACTTGGATACCTGGAAATGGACGCATGATTCCCATTTGGGAAGATAACATTATCGGGAATCTGCTACTCAGCATAATCGATCTCTCTCTCCTCTAATGGATTGGTGTAAGGGGCATGGCATTGTCTCCCTCTTCCACGTCTCTAAATGGCATCCCTTTTGAGCATGGGCCAACTGGCAAATTTTGTGTCTCACTCTACACTTCCACAATATTTTTTTTGAACTTCGACGTGGATTCATTGGATGTGCCCCTTGCCACTCATCATATAAGGATTCATGAGGTTGGGGAGAGCGCCAGTACTCAGTCAAAGATGGGTATGCAACCCTTCTAGTATAGTCTACTCTTTCCCCAAATTCAAGCATGTGGAGTAAAGTGTGGAATACTAATGCTCTTCCAAAAATAAATACGTTTTGCTAGACACTCGCTCACAACAAGATCCTTACTGGGGAAAATTTACAAAAAAGGGGGTTCAAAGAACCTCACAGGTGCGCTCTCTATCGTTGAGTTAAAGAAACGAGTGTTCACTTATTTTTGGATTGTTTGTTCTCCAAGGAGGTGTGGAAACATGTGTTGCAAGATTTATTTTCTCATATCAGGTGGCCAAACACTCCCAACAAATTGTTTAGTAAATGACAGACCTCTTATAGGGGTTCTTTGGATTAGAAGCAAGACTTTAAAGAAGTATTCTTGGCCCTACCTAAATTCACTAAGTGGAAAATTTGGCTTGCAAGAAATCGAGCTCTTTTTTCAGAAGAATTTTCCACTTCGGTTATGGTGGCCATAGAGAGCCTGGGATTACTAGTGGAGCACTTCAATATGAGAAAACAAAGTTGTCTAACCAACAATGACTAAATAAATAAGAAGAGCACTAGTATAAAAATATTTTCCTTGAGCAACCTTCCTTACATGGTGGCATCCCCAGGACCATCTGCAACTAGTCTTCCAGACCATATTGGCATCTTCATATTTCACCCCCCGAGTTTGACATTTGGAAACAATCTCAAACACGACATGTCTTGAGTTTTGATGGAGCCTCCAAAGGAAACCCCGGGGTGACATGAGCTAGCGGGTTTAACCTTTCCCCGGGAGGACATATTAAGCTACTATACTCCTGAAACTTATGACATGCCTCTAATAAACAAGCAGAAGCTTATGCTCTACTACATGGATTACAATTTGCCCATCAATAAGGCATAGACTCCCTCTTAGTCCTCGGGGATTCAAATATTGGTATAAATTAGTTGAGAAAGAAGGCACTTCCCAAACATATGAAGATGGAGACAATATTCTAGAGAATTTACAATGAGATCAAAGCATTTCATAATGGTGTTCCTTATCATATTCTCCATCGCAATAAATCAATTGTTGATAGACAAGAAAATTTGGCATTAAAGACCCTATTGAATCTCTTAGGGTCAATGAACTACTCTCACTAACTCAAGTTCCATGACATCGATCAAGGTTCCATGTATCACTCATAAGGTAGGCTCCATTAAGGTTTTGATAGAAGGTTATATCCAAGGTTATTTTTTGAATATCGACAAACTCACAGTCACATCGCACTTAAATCCTATGGTTTTTCCACGTGGTGGTGGCATTATGCCACATCGAGGCCCTTGTCCTCCATACGCAAGTGCCCCCAACTATATTTATTACCCTCCCCGTCTGGCCATAAGAGCCCAGACCTCCATTACTTGTTGTGTGTGTGCACTTTCCTCTCCAATTTAGATTCGACCAGCCCCAGTGGACTTATCCTCTCCGGGATTTATCACTCATCTATTTTTCCTCATGGTCTATGTTGGGTTCATATTTTGTTGTCAAAACCACCATGTATATCTCCCCTTTTCACCCACTTTTTCTTCATTTTTGACATTTTTGTAGCCATTTCCACTAATCTAGGATTAATAAAGGATTAAAAATGTAATTGTTAGTTTATCTCTATTTTTTTTACTTAACAAGCAAAAATATTAATTTTTTGAGTTTTTATCGTGATTACCAGAAAAATTAGGTTCACGTAATTACTCAGTAGTTAGCATGTTTTCAAGCTAGTTGGGTGAAATCGAGGACAAGGGTTTTGTTCCCCATGTTCATGGTGTGGTTTATTTCCTATTGGTTTGGCGAAAAAATCTCTTGGATGGGCCAGGTCAATGCATGGTCAACTCCGCCACTCTACAATTTTTATAGCAAAAAAATCAGGCAGCGATCTTCAAATGGGGTTTTTGGACTGATGAAGAAGAATTTGAAAATTTTGGGACATGGGTTTTGTGCAGAACATGCCCAATTCAGTGGTCTCGAGGTGGATTTTTCCATAGAATGCACGATTTGGGAGAATTAGAGGTTTGTTTAAGGCTGTAAAACCCAAATTTTATGTCAGTTTTTCACACATGAATCCATCAAATCATGGAGGAAATCGCTCATTCTGAGCTCAACCCAACATAGATATGAGGTTGTTAATATCTATCGTTATTCCAAAGAGGATTTTTTAGGTTCATTAGTTATGTTTTATTATGTATAAATATGCCAAAACTATGAGGCATTTAGGGAGTCGAATTGAGGAATTTATGAACTAATTTCTAACTTAACTTTATGCTGAATACAAAGGCTCAGGTTTCCCTTATTGAATCTGTTGTTATGTGCATAAGCCAAAGCTTTGAAGGGCCCCCTTATGATGGTATGTGTCACAGTTGTATATTTTTGTACAAAGGTTTTGGTTTGCTTCTCCATTTGCTGGTAAATATCTTAGTTTGGTTTTCTTCTTTTTCATTTAGTTTTATATTTAACAGTTCCTTCATTTTCAATTTTAGATTTTAGATATACATGTTACAATAGTTTCTTTGTTGCAAATTGCAGTTAAGATAATTTTGTAACTTTTCACAATCTATAATTTTCATAAGTCCAATAGAGTATTGTTGTAAAGTGTCATAACTATCATGACAACCTTCCTTTTACAGCTTGTTTTCCTACCAATGTGACTATGACAAATTTGGGTTGGAGGAATTATAATTGTTTTGAATTTCTTTTCAAATAGAATCCTTTGTAATTTATGAAAACTCACAGCTAGACAGAGTATTATTGCAAGGATCCATCTCTTGATTGAGTTATATGAATTTCATAGTTATTAGATTATTGTTGTAGAGATCTTTTTCACTTTACAATTAGCATTTCCACCATTGAAATTGTGACAATTGAAGCTTATCACTTTAGGAGGCCAAATTCACCCTACAATATGATTTTCAACCAAGGAGATTGTGATAATTAAAATTGAAGGGAACTAGAATTTCTTGAATCCTTTGCTTTGCTTTCTTATATGCATACATATTCTTTTAAGTTCACAATCATCAGAGTCTTGTTACAAAGAACCCTCACTTGCTCAGGTAAATACACTTTGCAACCTGTTTGTCTACCATTGAACCCGTGAACCTTAAATTGGAAGAATTTAGCTTAGAATATTTTCTTTGATTTAAGTTAATCAATATGTGATGAATATTCATTTCCAATCATTGATCTCCACAAGTGAAGAGAGTATCATTGTGTGAGCCATTCAAGGCGTGATATTTCAAAACTGGAGTTTCTACATTTGTAAATTGTGGCATCCTAGATTGGATAAGAATAGTTCCATTTTGTTATTTTGTTAGTTTAGAATTTCCTTTCACATTGTAATAGTTCAAGTAAAGTTAATCCTTATTTTGTTTGAATAAGATTTGATCCTACATTTCATGTGCTTGCACCTCAAAGTTTACGAACTCCCGGATTGATAATTAATGTTCAAAAATTATGCAAATAAGTTTCCCAACAGTCTGTGCATCATCCCGGGTCATTTGGACATCATCCACATAAAACAATGATTGTACATCCCCTCCTCGCTAGTCGAGTTCGATGTGTGAGTGCAATTAAGGTTTAAAAGATTTGACTTACATTGAGCCTACCCCTGCATGGATGTCAATTCACAATGATGCAAGGGAATAATAAGAATAAGTTTGTGGTCAGATGCACAGGAATACTCAATGCAACTTCAAAATTTGAAATTGGCTTTGTTGGTAGACGTTCCCCTATCTAATTGGGCAAATAGTGCAGAAGGACACCGAGCCATGGCTCAAAGAAGAGCAAGTTGCACGATGGAGGAGAGAACTATGTGAGGAAGAGCACACAAAGCTGGTTCACTCCATTAAAGAGTTACAAATTCAGGTTCATGGTTTGTCTGTCAGGGTGCTCACTGCATTGGAGCTCTTGGTGGAGCAACAACAAGGACATCATCAATTACAGGATGAATGTGAAACCATCAAGTCAGAGGTAGAAGAAATGAGATTTAGACCAAGTGCCCAGTCTCCAGCTCGTTCAGCTACAACCATCTTGGACACAGCTTCATCTCCAAGCCCTCAACAACCCATCTCAGACTTGAATTTGCCACCAGAGCGGGAAGAAGATGAGACAGGCAAGAAAGAATCGCCTAGGTAAATTATCTGTAGATGTTATGCTTCTATATTTTCATTTTAGGAAAATTCCATAGACTATATCATGGAAGTACTTTTGAAATATTGTATAAGACTCAGCTAGACATAAATTCTTTGAACTACTTAACTAGTTATCAACATGTTTTTTCCATGTTAGCAAAGGCTGTAGTTTTTGGTTTGTAAGCTTCCTCCTTCTACAAGTTTTCTTGCAAAGTTTTGAATAAAAAAATTCTCTGGTTCTCTTAGAAAAAAAACATCAACTAGATGTATAATTCCTTGTTGAATTAGCTTCTCAATTCTGCCCTAATCTAGGCTAAAAATGCTATCACTTCCATCCCAAGGATCAAGGCCAACTCTAACACCATTTCCTCCAAACTAGCCAATTTCCCACTTGGGGAGAATCTAGTATTAAGGCCTTCCATATGGAGGAGCTTGCAAGAGATTTAGATATCAATTTTATCCATTCATCAATAATGAGAAGCTAAATGTATTTGGAGATGATAGCATTCTACCATAGGCTCGGGACCTTGAGTAATCTCCATAGACTTGTAGTTGCAAGGGATTTTCCAAAAAAATGGGTTTTATAAGACCTCGAGCACCCACTTCCTTGGGGATTTTTATAATCTTTGTTATTTTACTAATGGAACCCCTTATTTGGTTTTCCTTTCCAAATAAAATAGAAGTGTTTCCTTCAAACATTTTTCCAATGTACCCATTGGGATGTGTGCCAATAAACTAGGATTGTTATAAAAATTGCTTTATTAGGGTTAATCTTCCTTTTTTCGATAGAAATCGATTGGACCACGTTGATATCCTTTTATCCAACTTTTATACAACCAATGCTAATCCTTGGATCAATAACTTTTGATTTTTTTTTTTAAATCCATGTAGTTTTGGCCTTTGTTAAATTCCATAACTTAGAAGGGAAGAATCCAATTAAGTCCTCTCATTTGATTGTTATTTGACCCAGACAACGAGATGGATGATTTTGTCATATCAACTTCCATTCCAATTAATTTTTTAAGGGAAAATAACCATAATTTTCTATTCCAAGATAGAATGAAAATTACATTCTTTAGGTGCCTTTAGCACTTCAATAAACAACTTGACATATTGAGCTACCTTTTCATATCTCGACAAATTCAAACCTCCTATCAATGAAAACATATGTCCATTTTATTTTAAATAGAAAATCACCAAAAGATACCTATCATCATGCCTACCAAAGTCCAACCTTTAATTATCAATACACATACAAAAATGTGACCTTTGATATGTCTCAAAACATATTTGTCTGTGACATTGTTCAAAACTAAAGTAAAACACGAATAAAAATGATAACGGGTACTAGATTGATTTTTTTGTTATAGACAAGATTTCACCAGAAGAGTCCCCCAACTGCATGGCCCTTGCTCCTACCTATTATCCCTCCTTGGGTAGACCATCCACCTCTGTATTTCATTATTGAAATACATGCATGGAGGAAATCAAGTAAGATAAAATTGATGCCTCATTTAATTGTTCAATTGGTGGCCCTAGAGAGACATTTTGAATCTATAGGTTCTCATTCATCTAGTTTATGAGTGAGGCTAAATCACCAACCACTTGTACCTACCTAACCCTTTTCTTTATAGATAATTTAAGTAAGCATCTTAGAGTCATCAACCATGCTAGGTTGTTTGAACTTGGACCTTAACCCATCTTGAACTTTAGAAAATGCCTCTAATAAATAAGTAATATTCCCCTAATGTTATTGAAATAAGGATGGCCTTGTTTTGCCCCATCAAAAAAAACCCATGTATAAGATTTTTCAATCAACAAATCACCAATTTGTCTAGTGGGGTTGCCTTTAGATTCCATTATAAACCCTTTAAACAAAGCATATATCTGAGACTATACATGGAAATTTGGTAGAATTCCATCATCAAAGAATTCTTGGCCAACCAAATACCCCAAATAAGGATGCAAGGCAAAGCTTTAAAATCCTTTGACCCCTTTTTCCTAAACTAGTTCCTTCAACTCTACTCCATTGTATTGTCATTTAATACATTGGGATACCTATCAACTAGGTTTCCCATCCTTCCATATTTTTTGAGATTATGGACATTGAATCACTAAGTGTGTTATACTCTTTTGCTCCCCTACATAAACAACAATATCTTGGCCCATGTTTTCTTTTTTTTCTTCTAAACCAAATGCCATGTAAGCATCATATTCATGAGAGACAACCACATGAATTTTTGTAATTAGTTGGGGCATTTAGTTTCCATATGATTATCTCCACACACCATGCTTTGGCTTGACCATCCATAGAAAATCAAAGACTAATAACCATGCTTGAAAATATACACACCCGAAGCACCATTCTTAGCCCATGCTAGGGAATCATTCTCATCCCTTCAAATTGATATGCCCCCACCATATCTCTACCACTAAAATGTTCCAATCTATCTCCTATTCACCTTCTAAAGCAAGAGACAAAGTTTTCTCTAGCCTTGATCCACAAAGAAGTAGATGTAGGTTCTTCAATTTGGTTTAAATAAAATTACCCTGATCATGCATAATCTCCATCAATTATTGTCTTAAAACAACAACCTCCCCACACCCCGTAATATAATATACTCCTATCCTAACCTATTCACCATTACCTATCCTCTAGGCTAGATTATTTCCTATTAGAGGGAATGCCAAGACTAGTGCCTTATGTTGATTGGATACATTTTTTTAATCTTCTTTCTATAAGTTATTATCCAATCTAATAAAGAACTAGGCACAATATACTTTAGTTCAAGCACCTTTTCCCACATTATTTCCTTAGTCAACAAATTCTAAAGGCTTTTGGTATATGTTACACCTCATATTCACTTCAATGCACCTCATATTTGTTTCTTCTGATGTGATCCACCATATGAGCAGATTTTGTACCTGTAATTGATGATATTTGAGCTTAGAGTCCCATGATCAGTTGTCCCACCACAATGATTTGTATTACGTACCAGCCAAAAGTGTGACCATATTTGTACTCATGTATTGTATTGGAACATCCTTAGATTATTTTGTATTTTCTAGGTGGTATCTCTAGACCATTAATGGTTAGTCATATCCCATCCTCTTTGTCCCCATTTCAAGATAGTCCTTGATCTTATAGTTTTGTTGACTACCCTTTGGTGGCATTAATTTGGCACCATGTTGATCATTTATGGCCTGGCTAGGTATGTGAGGTTCTTGGGATGGATCTACTAGGACACATGAATTAGAGTACCCCTAAACCATTTGTGTATCTATGTACAAGTGTTGTTTATGTTTTAAAGGTTGTCATGCCTATTGGAGCACACCTATATTATGTAAGCATGGATCCCCTCTTATGTATTTGTCACACTTTGTCCCTGGACTCTTGGATATGACTTTATATTTTCTCATTCAATTTCATGTTTTCCAAGGAAATTTCATAGATCTTGAGGCAATACACATATACCAAGGAACTAGTCATATAATCCAAGGCACTTTGGGGTTATTTTCACTTACATAGGTCACATATTAGCATGCAACATAATAGATCCTTGAGCACTCTCCTCCTTCATCACTTTTTGAGCTATTATTTGTTTGATTTGAAGGTCAACCCCTACATGATGACGTCTCTACTAGTCGTTGGAGGATATTACAAATTGTTTTGACTTGGAGGATCAATTTTCATCCTTTGTGGAGGTTCATTTCTTGACATATCAACATGGTCTTACCTTGAAGACTTCATCTGAGGGCTTATTGGCATTTCTAGAGGAGTTGTCCACTTATTGAGGGCTATTCCACTCAACATATCAGGACATTCCGCCTTTTGAGGCTAGACATTAGCTTCATTGAGGATTATTCTTCCTTGGAGGACTATTTCACCATGATTTGAGTCTTGCACCGTGCATTTCAAGCGGAACGTTGACCATATTCACCCTAGTCGACCTCTCTTTTGTGGGACAACCTCCACTCTTGGAGGGTTTTATGTACATGTGGCGCATTTTACTTGTAGTTTGACTTATTCCCCTTTACTTTGTGAATGACGAGTCACTTTTTGTAATTATCCTAGGCTAGATTTTAGAAGATGGAAAATAATAAAGAATGAGAAGGATGTAGAAGCCTCAAATATAAATAAAGGCTCTCCTCTCATTCCAAATTGTTGTTGTTGTTGGCTACTTCTTTTTGAGAATACAATTTTGTTGAAGATCTATCTATTCGAGGTTTTGGTGTCAATTATTGGAGCTCTCTCTTTCTTGGTTTATTCTTGGTGCATTAAATATTTGTCGTGATAGTTGAAGACTTTTGTAAGCTTGCAAGATTGATCCATCCAAGGGTAATTATACAATTGGGAGAGAAGACGCTAGATTTTGTTCCCTCCTTCTTCTCTTGTTAGTTTGGTAAGTGCTCAAGTCCTTGCTTTCTTTTCCTTTGGTTACTTAGCAAGGGTTTTAAGTGTCTTATTCAAGCCATGGGTGATCTTGTTGGTGAAGGTGCTTCCCTTTCTGAACCCCTTCTTGTAGGGCCTTGGTCTTCATACCTTATCTTGATTAGATAGGAGATTATTCTACCCTAGGGTTCTAATCTTTTAACCTTGATCCTAAAGATAAGAAGGACCAATTCTTGGAGAGGCATTCTTCTAGACCCCATAAGCCCCGGTGGGAATAAGGCACTCGTCTTCTCCCAACAACCAACCACAAAACCCTAAAATTCAAAATCTTTTATTTTTTGTTATGTTTAGAAAGAAATCTAACAGTAAAAATCAAAGAAAATTATAAATTTGGATTTATTTCTTAGTATAATGAAAAGTTAACAGTTTATTTCATTTACTCGACTATTTTGTCAAGGGTTTGTGCTTAATTGTTTATCTCTAACCTTAAAAAAGGCAAAAGGACCTTATCAAATTGTGCTTCAATGTTATATCTAACATTTTGTGGGTTGATTTGAGGCTTTCTTTCAGGATTGGAGAAACCCTAAAGCTAGGATTTGGTGCTTAAAGGTTCATTATTTCTCATACCTAGCTTCTACTTCATTTCTAGGACATTGTTACAATTTTATCTTACATTTCTAGTGGTGAAATTCATCTTCAATTTGCTTATAGTTGCTCATTATTTATTTGGAAATTATTTTGGTGAATTCCAAGGGCTGATGTTGGAAACCCTAGGGTGGAATTCACTCTTTGTTTCAATTTATTACTTATTACATTGATATATTTGTTTAGAGATTGATTCTAACACTTATTGGGTTGTTATGTTATTGCATATCTATTGCCCTAGTGAAATCATCCAAGGTGTCTTGCTCACAAGCGGATAATATCTCTCTTGTGTAGAAAATCTGAACTTAAGCACTTAGTTAAATATTGGTTTCAACATCCAATATAACTAGGATGGTAATGTAGTAAGAAATACTAACATTCTACAACAACATATGAGAAGAAACCTGTTAACTAAGTAATCAGTAGTAGAATATTTGTGAAAAGTAGACTAAATTACTCATTTGGCACATAAAATTTTGGGCTATTCCCTTGAAGAATAAACAGGAAAATATATGACAACTTACGGAGTAATTTCTTATTCAGCTCTAGGGAAAATACAAGATTTACAACAACAATAATATTAACATGAATTACATAGAACTAACTCTCTCTCCAACAAGATATCCCTCTAGAAAATAGTGTCAAATTGTGTCTTGGACAAAGTGCTTTGGTTGTATGCCTTGTACGACCTAGTACAATCAACAATCAACCACAAAATGCCTAGAAAAATCATGTCAGGGAGTTGTTGTACAATACAATACCCTATTGTACAGAATACTCTAAGAAAAACTGTCTTGGAAATCATGCCAAACCGTAACAGAGTTGGCTTCCTTGATTTCCATCCCATTCTCTTGTTGTACGACCAATATTCACTATTGTATGACCCTTCCTGTAGCAATTGTACGGACAGTATTAAATGTTGAAATTTATCTTGAGGTGCATGTCAATCCCTCTCCTAGGGATGCATGCCAAACTCCCTTGTTACTACTCTTTCCTCCAAGCTAAGAAACTTCTTCTTGGAAAATGTGACCCTTCACCTTCCCTCCAAGCTCTCCTCAATATGTGCACTCCTCTCTCCCCCATGAGCTGCCTTTATCCATTTTCAAAGTGTAATTTCCCTAACCCTTGGTCTTACAATGAGATTGACGGTCAAGATCTAATATTTCCCTCATGGGATCAACAGTCGTAGCTTAATCATTCGTTGAGGTCACTTAAGTCACTAAAGTGACCCATAACCTCATAAAGTCATTTTTTACACATTAAAAATAAAGCTCAACTTAACTTTATAAAATCGTTGTATAAAGTCACTTTATAAACATAAAGTCACTAGGGAGAAATGTGCTTAGTCACTTCCACATGTTGGGCACCGCCTATGCAGAAGTACCTCCGAGCTACCAAATCTACCATCTTAGATGGTTTTTCTTCAATTCAAATCTAAAATTATGTGTTAAATAATCATAAAAAACATATTTAAAAGTGTTAGACAACCATGAGCTTATCCTTTTCTTAGCATGTGATTTATTGACACTCAAAGGACACATTGCACCATCAATTATTGCTAGTTGATTTCACTCTTTGTGTCCTAAAAGTAGCTTAAGGTGGTTTTTCTCTAACTAGCTTCTTTACAATTTCATTTATTGGGTGATAATCATAATAAATGCAAACTTGAAGTTGCCTTTATTGTTCATCTTTTATATCAAATTCTGCACACATATCCACTAGCTCCTTGCCCTCTTTCTCAAGTGGTAATTGGTGGTTTGTGCTATTGTTGCTAACTTGTTGTCTTTAAATCATTTACTCACTTATTGGAATCCTTGTGCATTATATTTTTATATGTATTGTGGATTTATTGAAGTAAATCATAAGCTTGCATGGTTATAATTCACTAAAGAGGTTTACTTTAAATATATCATTGACAGGGATACCCCCCTTGGCATTTTAGGAGTTGGGCTAAAGTGAAGGGCATATTGTACTAAGGTGACAGTAGTGCAATTCCCATCTTGTTGCCCCAAACGAGCACCTATGGTTGGAATTTCCACTAGGTTGCTAGTTTAGGTAACAGTATCCAAGGATTTTCCAAAAAGATGTATGTGTTTCAAACCCCACCCACCTAAATGTTTTAACTTAGTTATATCCAACAACCTACAAAAATGGATCCATTGCATTCACGATTTCCTCCCATAGGAAGTTAAAACACACTTTCTTGAACCTGTCTAATACATTGTTAGGAATAAATGCAAGGGAATGCCAATACATAGGTATGGCTTCCAAAATATACTCAACAAGAGTTAGCCTTCCACCTCTAGAAAACCATATATTACACCAATGAAGAATTATGTTTTCATACCTTTCTAATAGCCACCCCCAATCTCTTTTACCATACCCATCAGGATTAAGTATAAAACCTAGATACTTGAAATCCTCCTACAATTAAAATTATTTGAAGGGAAAGAAAGAGCTCAACCTATGCACCACCTCTCTCTTCATTCAATGAAATCGATAGCAGAATTTTTAGGATTCACCTCCATTCCAATTGTTATTCAAAAAAGATAAAAAAAAATCTCATTTAATATCCTTTCCTACCTCTTAGAACCATTCAAAAACAACAATATGTGATCCACAAATAATAGATGAGTCAATAACATAGAACTAATTCTACTCCCTTGAATGCTACCAACCCTTTTAACTTCCATCACAACTCTACTCAAACCTTAGCCACCATAAGAAAGAGAAATGGTGATAAGGGACACCCTTGTCTTAATCCCTTGGATGGCTTGAAAAATGTTGAAGCTACCCCATTGATGTTTTTCAAAGAGATGTACTCGCGGAAAACCCTTCAAATAATTCCCCATGATCCATGAATGGTAACCAGGGTAAACTATCAGCTCTAATTATGGGGCCTCTCTCGGGGGAATCAAGAGAGTCAAACCCATGACCAACAACAAGCTAACCCTTGGGGATAAAACTACCCCATCGATTAAAACAACAGAGTACACATAATTTATACACCTCATTATCCAATTAACCATAGAGAGACTAAAGCCAACACTAGTCAAAATTAATATTGGATATAACCAATTGGTTTTATCATATGCTTTGGATAAGTCCAATGTTATGACCATTGCTAACACCTTATTGGAATTGATAGTGTGAATACCTTCATGAGCAAAGCCTATTGCCTCATGGATTTTCCTACTTGCTAAAAACCCAAACTACTCAAAAGATATTACTCCAAATAAGACACCTTTTCATCTCACTGTTGATACTTTGGAAGTAATTTTGTATATAAAATTACACGATGAGATGGGCTTGAACTCATCAAAGAAGCAAGCTTATCTTTTTCAGAATAAGTGTTGTGAAAGTAGTATTAAAAATTCATGGCATCTTACCAAAATTATTGACTT
>SNQJ01S0010008.1:236987-247364 GCA_010110895.2 Picea sitchensis | reverse complement strand
TTTCAAAAAAATAATAAAAGAAAAAAAAAGGGGGGGCGGGGAACTTAAAAGAAATAGGATTTAGGGTTTTTGAGGGGGAAAACCTAAAACAAAATGTGATTAGGTCAAAAAGAGGATAAAAGAAAGGGGGATGGGGAGAAAGATGGAGATTTTGGAGTTGTGGGGTATTGTTATGCTGCCAAACTGGAGAACTGGACTGATTGCTTGTAGGAGTTGGGGATTTTCTCAGCTAACTTGAGTGGTAGCTCAACCTTGGAGGCGAGCTGAGAAGCTAGGTTACTGTCTGGATTGTGTGTGGCCCCTTTGCGGCTCGGGGGGCTGAGGGGGAAGCAGAGTACCCCTAGCGTTTGGCTGGGAGGTACCGGTGCAGTCTCTACGGTCGGCAAGCAGAAGCAGGAGCAGGAGCGGCAGGAGCACAAGATTCATTTGCTGCAAGCGATAAGGGCGCAGGTGTGTTATTAGTATTTGGGCGTTATAAATCTCTGGGCGTTTTTACCTTGTTGCGGGTGTTATAAACTGTAGTTTTAATGGCTATTGTGCAAATTTGTAGTTTCAGTGGTTATGGTGTGAATCGGGTTTATAAACTGTAGCTTAATGGTTATTGGCATGACTATGAAACTCTTACGGCTGCTTCTCACCTTGTTAATAAAGTATTTTCCGTTGTTTTTCTTTTTATAAAAAAAAAAGAATTATTTGTTCCTGTCTGGGAAAATGGCGAACCTCGTTGTGGCCATTTCATCCCTTGCCTTTCCTTCATAAAATGGTTCTGAAATTTTAACCTGATACTGAATCTGCCTGTGTTAGGAATTTGAATGGGCAAATAATATGATGGATCGTTAATATATGATGGATCGTTAATATGTGATGGATAATGCGTTATAGCATTTTATTTCATGTTATACAAAGGTGTCCTGGTGGGTTTTAAAGCGCCAATACTGCAAATGAATTGATTGATTATCAAATATCGCATTTGTGTGACGCTGATTGCATTTGGATTTTCAAGAGGACTTAATGTACCACTCTCCTCAAAACCTGATATTTTTTTCTAATAAAATACCTTATATAGGTACCTTTGTATTAATCCATTGGGCGTTGTACTTTTCCGCGATATGAATCTAAATGGCAAGTCGCGTTTCATCTTGTATTTCTGGTGTTTCGTTGATTTTTGATGGGCGTTTTAAAATATACTGAGATTTGTTGAAAGCTGAGCATTGTTGAATGCTAGGGTGTGCCTTCCTACCGATTAGCAGTGGTGGTACATAGTCCCTTTGTACCTTTGTTTACTCACAGTCATCTGGTTCATATACCTTTGTGGTTGCCGATTCCCATTCACCCATCTACTGATTCGAATTTCAATTTTTACTGTGTTGCGTTTTAATACGGTCTGATTTGTTTTACCATGTTTAGAGTCCTTTTATTGATTGGCGTGGTGGACTGTTGTACACCCTCATGACTAATTGTTGGTGGATTGATTGCATGGAGTGCCATCTCCCGACTGCCTCCTCACCCTGTGTTCATGAATCGTGCAATGTCTGCGACGTGTGGTTGATCTCCTGTGTTTTTGTGCCCTCGGGTTACTGTGCCTGTCGTGGCATGTTTTTTCCATTTTACATCGCATAGAATAGTTGATTCTGATTTTATGCCCAAGGTTGTTGTGAGCGAACTGCGCCTACCTCCATGTGCCTTTTCATATACATTGGGTTATATTGCGTTGTTCCTTTTTATATTGCGTGTGCATATGAGTAGTTCAATTTATATTGTACAGAACAGTTAGATTTTATTTACCATAGTTTAATTTTTATTTTTATTCTTATAACGTTTTAAAATACACTTGGATAATTGAATAGTTTGTTCAGGTATTGAATTTAACTTTCTTTAGGATTCCAGGTAATGTAATCCATATGTTATCATTGAGCTAAATAAAAACTTAAATTTCGTAGGGATTACAGTTGTCGTATGTTAATTGAAATCGTGTCAATGGGGCATAACTCAACCACTTTATTAACGTGGAGGTGCTAGTATTATCTATTGTTAGTCCTGGAAGTGACGGTCCTGGAATTGTTGATACACTCCCGTGAACCTGATCTGGAATGGATATCATGTGCCATGAACCGTTACAGTTGTGTCCCTTACCCTGAATTTCGTGAGGGGATGAATCGATTGCACTCGAACTTATTACTGCTTCCTCCAACGTATTGAACCTCGCTCTGGTAACCTTATGGCCTTTCAGTCTTAATTAATTGGACAATGGAAACCACTGTCGTATGAGACCGCCACTATCTGCGAGCACGCGTTTTCTGCCCGCGCGTTTTCCCGGGGCACGTCCCTTCGGGCATCATCGCCATTACTTACCTCTGATTACATTTTCCGCATGGCGAGGCTGCCAGCTCTTAGCCGCAGGCACCTCCAATCCCGGCCTCTCAATCCTGGCGAATACTTCATTATCGTTTTATTCCATGGTTTTAATATGTTGCTTTCAATTTTGGTTGATAATGTTGTCTCATTCCAATATGGATTTTTATCGTTTAATTCATGGGGTAATATGCCGCTTAAAATTTAGGTTTAATAACGTTGTTCCACTTTAAATAGGGATTGCTTGTCGTTCAATTCATGATGTTAATATGTTGTTTTAAATTTGGGTTTAATAATGTTGTTCCACCTTAACTATGGATTTCTTGTCGTTTAATTCAAGAATTTAATATGTTGTTTTAAAATCAGGTTTAATAATGTTGTTCCACCTTAAATATGGATTTCTGGTCGTTTTAATTCATGATGTTAATATGCTGCTTTAACCTTAGGATTAATAATGTTGTTCCACTTTAAATGGGGATTTCTTGTCGTTTTAATTCATGATTTTAATTTGTTGTTTTCAAAATTAGGTTTAATAATGTTGTTCCACTTTAAATAAGGATTTCTTATCGTTTAAAAATTCTGGATTTTAATATGCTGATTAATCTTCTGGTGTTATGCTGCCATTTTAACATAGGGGTCTCTTCTCGTTAAATGTTGGTTTAATGGTATCGTCGTAACATTATGGGTTAATAATGTGGTTTAATTTTAAAGGTTTATATGGTGGTTTAACCTTATGGTTAATATTAAGGGTTAATATTAAGTGGGTAACATTCTGGTTTAATATGGTGGTTTTAATTTGTGGGTTGTATGGTGTTTTAATATTGTGGTTAATATTATAGTTTTAATATTTGGTTTTAATATTATCATCTAATATTAGGGTTTTAATATTGCCATGTTAGCATTTGGTTTTAGTACCGCCGTTTTAATATCATGGTTCAATTATAATTGTTGATTTAGGGTAACGATATTATGATTCCATTGTTGACGATAACAATTTAAATGAGAGTTAGAATCATTTAATTGCAATGTTGTGGCATTCTAGAAAGCAAGGACATGGGGGTGTTGTGGTGAATTCATGGTAATCGCAATATGATGGACGACCCATAAAACGTAGGGTCCGTGAATCTAAGTGAAGTCATTATTAAAATTCAGTAAACGGGGATTGTAGTTACCTAATTGTACCTTACTTAAGGTGGGATGACTTGTCGATTAGCAAATTTTTTAAATGGAGTAATTGGTCTGTGATTTGTCAGTGAGTCTTATTCATGGAGGGTCAATGTCGGAGTCCTTCTTACTCGCGCCTTCCTGGCGGACGCTTGTTCCTGTAATTTATGTTGTACGAGGTCGTAATCATCTTATGGCTTGGTCAGTCCTTGTCGGGCGGGATGTAGACACCCCCAGGTCGCCCTAGGAGAATTGTCCGTGTGTGATTATTTTCATGTAAGGAATCCAGTGCCGTATCAAGAGTCTCGGGCCCTTTAAAGGCAGGGTTTCCACTCTTGAGACACACCTGAGGGGATTACTAGTTTCTGCCTGAGCAGTCGGCCAAGAGCCTATCTGACCTTCTCTCTCTCCAGAGCAGAGGACTAAGATTAAGCGCCCTGCTTTCCTGTGCAGAAATAGTAAGACCTACTACCATGGATTCTTCCCTCTGTGTTCATACTGTGCATAACCCAGTATGTCGTTATTGTTGCAGTACTTGCGTGCACCTTATGTCCTTGGTCTTTACTGTTGCAGTACTTGTTGTGCGCCCTTGTCTTCTTATGGTAATCCTCGTGGTTGCGTCTTGTGGGTTGTCGGGTGGCGACGTGGAGTCAAGTGTGTCGGTTACTCCTACACGCGCGCACACACTTTTAAACAAAAAAAAAAAATTGCACCTGTTATCAGAGTTGTTGTCATAACAAGGAGGGTTGTTACAGGATTGTTAAGGCCCTTGGGCCTCTATGTTAAGGCTCTAATAATAATTCATTATTAGTTTATTTGTTATGTTAGTAGGTTGGCTAGAACCTTTCATTGCGCCCTTTCATTATAATTGTACCCTTTGTCTCCTATATATATATATATATATATACCAAGGAGACACGGTCTTAGGATCATCATATGTTGTCTTGTGAAATGGATATATTGTAAAAGGAGGTTTCCCCCTCAAAGTGGACTATATTCATTGATTTTTTATTATTTTCAAGGTACTTGGTTCATAACATTTGGTTCCAAAGCATCGATCCAAGAGTTTTTCTGTTTCAAGCGAGTCATCTTGGCATTTTCGCTACAACTTTTTTGGGGGGGATGCTTTGGACAACAAAATTTGTAGGTTACTTAGGAGACATACCAAAGTACCTCTGGTAAAAAATTCAATTTTTGGTTCACTATAATTTCAAAGATATAATTCATGGAAGACAAGGTTTGTGACTAATCCTAAAGTCAATTATCTTGGTATTTTCTTTGTAATTTATATTCAATGAAGTTTCAGACTCTGAAATTTTAAAAATCACGAGTTGACACAATGAAGTACATCTAGAAAAAATTTCATATTTTGACTCATTATATTTTATGATATATTTCTTGTGGAAGTTAGGGTTTTTGCACAGGTTATTTTCTAGTGCTTTTAGGAGATTTTTCCTTGGTTAGCAAGCTCATTTAAAAAAAAAAATAGAGACGTGTTTCAACGTCTTTAAATAACACAAAATCTATGGTTAAGTGGGTAAAACTGCAGTTGGTGAAGAGTACACGTAGGAAATACAAATGGTTTGATGTGGTTGGAAACACATTGTTTCACATGGTTGGAAACACATTGTTTCACCTATTTGGAAACCCTTGTAACCCCTATTGGCACCCATTCGAGTAGCATCACATTAAACAATACATGTAGATGGAATCTCACTTCCACGTACCTTTGGGTATATATAAATTCCCCTAGGTATACCTAAAACCAACCTTAGATAATTTATTTGGTCGTCTTGTTGCTATTTTACACCAAGAACAACACTTAGGCATAGCACTCTCTAGTGCTTGGGTAGACATGTAGTATGGACAAGGGCATGTTTGATCCTTCTTAGTTAGTTCCTTAAGATATTGGGTCGAGTACTATTTTTGGACCCTGTACATATTATAGAGAGCTACAACACCCGACCTTACCTTATCCTTAGGACCCAATAACTTTTTCCATGGATCCAAAGAAAGATCCAAAAATCACTTCACCAATTAAACCTCCATAAAGCTCTTGCATGAATCATGAAGAAAACAAGGATATACAAACCCAACTGCCCAAATTGGACAATCAAATCAACGAATTGAATGATAGGTCAGTGAAAAAGGTTGATTTGATAAATACTCAAACAAAATATGGAAGAAAGATGGATGGAAATAAGGAACTGATGGAAATAAAGATAGAACAGTTGGAACATAAGATGGATGGAAAGTTGGAACAAATGGAACAAAAGATTATAGATGCCTTAATTGGGAAGCTCCCTAAAATTGATAAGGTGTCTAAAGGGACTCATGAAAATAAGGGTAGTATTCAAGTTCAACAACTTTCTAATAATAAGATTTTTCTAGGAGGATTTAACTCCAAACATGGAGTTACTTATGGATGGTTCCCAAAAGGAGTGAACCTTCCCAATGTTGAATTAAAGAAGTTTGATGGAACAAAAGTCTTTACTTAGGTGAACCAAATAAAGCAATATTTTGAACTACATAATAGTATGGATGATAATCAAAGGATTCACATAACAACTTTGAACTTTGAGATTAAACCATGTTAGTGGTATCAATGGGTAGCTAAAAGGAGGCCCCATTCTTATCGTTATACTTGGGGTTTACTTACAAGATATTTAGAAGCACAATATGGGAAAGTTTGGGAACAAGATTACTTTGGTCAATTGACAAGAATCAAGCACTTAGGTGATATTGAAGATTATAATTTGAAATTCCAGGTATTGGCCATAAGGGTGGATAACATAAGTGATGAACATTTGTTGGAAGTTTACATGGGTGGATTAAAATAAAACATTAAACATGAGATTTTCCTAAAACATCCTGAAAATATTATGGAAGCTATGCAATCGACTCGTCATATTCAGGCCAAGAATAAGGCTACGCACAAGTCTACCATTGGAGCATATTTAGGAAGCACAAATCATTTTACGGTTCATAAGAAAACCTTACCTCAACCTACTCAAATATCACAAAAGGTAATGGAGGAAAGAAGAGCAAAATGACCATGTTTTGGTTGTAACAACAAATGGTCAAAATGGCATAAATGTTAAGAAACAAAATTGTTCACCTTGGAAAATAATGATGAAGAGGAAGTGGAGGCATCTACACAAATAAATGAGGAAGAACTTGTCAACTTAAAAGAGCAAGAAATAGAGGCTGAAATTATGCACAACATTGATTCAGACAGATGCAAAATATATGTTCATGCATTAGCAGGATTGTCAGCACCTCAAACACTAAAGATTGAAAGTTATATTAAGAAACAAAAATTTATATTGCTCATTGACTCAGGTATTACCCATAACTTCATTGATAAAATATTACTAGAGTGCCTCAATTGTTTTGTATATCCGGTAACAAAATTACAAGTTTTCATTGTTAATGGAGGGACTATTGATTGTGTGGGAAAATGCCACAGCATAAAACTAAGTATAGGAGAATGTAATTTGGAAAGTCTGATGTATTCCATTCCCATTGGAGGTATAGATGTTGTTCTAGGGATTCAATGGTAGGGATTCAATGGTTGAGAACATTGGGTACAATTTCTACAAACTAAAACGAATTATTCATGAGATTTGAATTGGAAGGAATTCAATATGAACTCAAAGGGTTAAAATCTGGACCTTCTCAAGTTATCAACTCTCATAGAATGGAAGAGCTCCTAAAAAAGGGTAGCAAGAGAGTGGTGGTTAAAATTTATTCTATGGAAGTTAAGCAGGAAGATGAAAATATTCCAAAGGAATTAAGATCCGCATTAGAAAAGCACTATAGGGTCTTCCAAGAAATTCCTAAAGGTCTACCTCCATTTAGATATCATGAACATGAAATCGAACTAATATCGGGAAGTACTCCTCATGATAAAAGGCCTTGTAGATATCCTCATCAGCGAAAGGGGAAGATTGAGAAAATGGTACAATACAAGCTAGATTCATGTATTATTCCACCCAATGGGAGTTCATTTTCAACTCCAATAGTGATGGTGAGAAAAAAAAAGATAATTATTGGAGGATGTGTCCTAATTATAAAGATCTAAACAAAATCACCATTGAGGATAAATTCCCTATCCCAAATATCAATGATCTATTATATGAGCTTCATGGAGTGGCTTATTTTACAAAGCTTGATCTTAAATCAAGATACCACCAGATCAGATTAAGAAAAGAAGACATCCAAAAACAACTTTTAGAACACATGAAGGACACTATGAGTTCTTAGTCCATAACAAGGATTTTCTTAGTTCTTGTTGAATGTAATCCCTCTTAAGAAATACCCACTAGATCATGAATTTGTCTCCCTCTAAAAATCCAAATAACTCAAAGGAGACAGCATGAGAGAAGACTATTTTTAACCTTCTAGAAATAACTTCAAAGATAATCTTCTAGATTGAATTGTGTAAAGAAGTGGGTAAAAAATCATTGAAAGAGGCTCGCTTATCCACTTTTCAAATTAGGGCTAGGAATGTAGAGTTCAAAGCTCCCAACATTTTCCTTGATTTTATTGATTCCTCCACTACAATAAGGATATAATCTCCCAACCATTCATGGAAGATTTGAAAAAAGTCAATAGACCACCCATCTTGGCCTAGGCTCTTATCCTTCTACAAGGAGAAAACAAATTCTTTAAGTTCTTTTTTTGATACCTCTGTTAAGAAATGAGGAAGATAATAACACAAAATAGGCACAAGATAAAATATAAATGTTAGGGATCTAACCTCCCTAACCCCTCATGTAGGTAGAATAATATATTTTCCATGTACTAAAGGCCAATATGAATAAGGCCTGGTAATAAGGAATAATAAGTCAAATGTAAGAAGACCTAATAGAAGCTTCCGCTTCTAGAAGATCTTCCTCTAGATTATTCTTGTGGTAAATAGATTTAGTATAAATAGGAGTCAAGAGCATGAGAAGTTTTGTCTGGAGAATCATTGTAGTAGAGCTATGCTCTATTGGAGGTTTCCCCTTCGAAGAGGCAAGTGAACGTTGTTTCTTATAAATAAAGGTGTTGTGATTCCATATAATTCGTTGTTATGTTGTTATTCTTTGCAATATTTCCTTTTTCTGTTATTATTTCGTTGTTATTTTCTGTAGTATTTCTCTTTTATGGTATTATAATATATCTGGTACCTAACAAGTGGTATCAGAGCACTTAAAAAATTGTGGGTAATTTTCTTTTCTAGGGTAGAGACGTATTCGAGTGTCTTAAAGCTACAGTGATCTGTCATTCAACGCATAAATATGTGATCGAGGAAGCATACACACAGGAACTACAAGTGGTACTTAAGCACACATTGTTGGCCACCCTTGTAACCCATGTTGGTACCCCTTCAAGTTGTAGAGCATCAGACAACACATGTATACAGACTGGCCTAGATCTCTTGAAGCCCTCCATAGATAAACCGATCGACCCCCTGATTTCTATAGTGCCACCGAGAACAACACTTGGGAAGATAGTCTCTCGTACCTGGGTAATCGAATAGGATGACTAAGGGTACAATCTAGCCTCCTTAGTTGGTGCCCTCAGATATTGGGTCAAGTATTATTGTTTGACCTCTGCTCCAGGGGAACCTTTTGTTTTTCCTTCTTACGGAAACATTGGTCCTCCTCACATCGCTACTTTGAGCATTCCAGGTCTCACAATTGGATTGCCGGTATGGTTGTTTTCCACTCAGGTAATCCCGAATGCAGTTAGTGCTTCAGTCACAAGCACTTCCCCCCAAGAACATCAACCTCATGTTGATCCTTCACCATCTTCACCAGTAAGGTCTTCTTCGCCTTCTTCACTCGCAAGGTCGCCTTTTGTTTCATCTTCTTCGTCGAGTGAAAGTTTTGAACCTAGTAACTCGGTGAATAAGAAGAAGAAGAAACGAAAGAATAAGAAGAAGAAAAATAAGCAAGGATCCAAACTTCCGACTGTTGTTAAACATGTTGGAAAACAACCAGTTACTGTTAATCGTGCTGGGAGTGTTGATGATGTCAAGATCACCCAAACACCTCGTAAGTCCAAGTACCCTTGCAGACTTTGTAAGGGTAGCCATCTTTTTAAGGATTTCCCTGGTCTATCCAAGGTTATAGAAGTATGGTCTACACATCCTCGCCAACCCATGTCGTCGGCCTCTGAACAACATGTTGATGACCTCCTGTCAACTAGTCACGATACCGTTGGGAAGAAGAAAAGTAGAGTCAAGTTCCCGTGCATGCTATGCAAAGGGATTCATCTCACTCACCTTTGTCATCATATGGACGAAGCCTCGAAATTACTGGAAGACATGACTGTTTCACAGCCTCAACTTCCAACTACTTATCGCAAGCTCTCTCTCAACCCACCTGTAGTTGATGGAATGATCACTCCGGTCCCTTCACCGGTCAATCCGGTTGATCATGTCGTCAATATGGTCACGTCCTTAGTTGAACCAGTTGACAAAGTGGTTGATCCGATACCATCCTCGGTCAATCCCACTCTCCCCTCAGAGAGTGAACCTAAAGCGGTCGATCTGATCCCATCCTCGGTCGATCCCACTCTCTCGTTAGAGAGTGTCACCCAAGTGGTCGATCCGTTTACACCTGTCGACCCCATTCTCCCCTTGGAGAATGAAACCCAAGTGGTTGATCTGATCTCTCCATCGGTCGATCCTACTCTCCCGCTCGAGAGTAAACCCGATACTACCTATGTTTTTCTCATTGATACAGAATCTCCCGTGTCGAGGGGTATTCCTCCTTCTCCCGTAGGACCCCCTCCAAGTAATGAGGCCATCCGTTTCGATTGGGATGTGCTAACTGGACCTCGTCTTCCCTCTTACATTCCTTTCCAGAT
>SNQJ01S0010008.1:219845-230018 GCA_010110895.2 Picea sitchensis | reverse complement strand
AAATGCACTCTCAAGAAAGGATGAAGATGTTGAGGCCTTTCTCTGTGCTATATCGATCATCCAACCTTATTGGATAATAGAAGCAAGGGATGAATGGAAGAATGACGAAAAAGTGAGGACTCTCATTCAAAGGTTGCAGCAGGATTCCAATGCATAAGATACATTTACATGGAAAAATGATTCACTGTGGGACACAAATCACTTATATTTATGTAAGAACTCCCAACTTAAACAAAAGGTACTCTTGGAATTGCACACCTCTATGGTAGGAGGCCACTCAGGATTTTTGAAAACCTACCATAAGGTCAAGAAGGAATTTTTTTGGGATGGCCTTAAAACTGATGTTCAAATGTTTCTGGTAGAATGTTTTGTTTGCCAACAAAATAAGGTCGAAACAATTAAGACCCCAGGTCTCTTACAACCATTAGCCATCTCAAGTCAACGTTGGGAGGAGGTTTCTATGGATTTCATCATAGGTTACCGAAGTCTGAAGAAAAGAGTGTCATCATGGTGATTGTTGATAGACTTACCAAGTACACACACTTTTGTGCACTATCTCATCCTTTCAAAGATAGTACAGTTGCTACCACATTCATGAAAACAATTCAAAAGCTACATGGAAGCCCAAAGATTATTGTAAGTGACAGAGATCCCATTTTCACTGAACATTTTTTGACAAAAAAATTTTCTTGTTTGGGTACTCAATTGGCTCATAACTCATCTTATCATCCTCAATCTGATGGATACACTGAGATAGTGAACAAATGTCTAGAAGGCTACCTTCGTTGCTTTGTATCCGATAAACAAACACAACGGTTCAAGTGGTTACCCTTGGTAGAATGGTGGTATAACACTTCCTTTCATACTGCAACAAAAATGACACCATTTACGACACTCTATGGATATCACGCACCCTCCATCACTTCTTCTCTAAAAGAAAAATCTAAGGTTCAAGCGATGGAAGATCACATCGAGCATCAACAACAAGTTCTCCAACTCTTAAAGGACAACCCAACCATAGCACATAATCACATAAAACAACAAGCAGATCAACATCGTAACGAAAGAAGTTTTGAAGTAGGGGATTGGGTATTTTTAAGACTACAACCATACAAACAGATGTCCCTCAAGCAAGCTAAGAAGGATAATAAAATATCACCAAATTATTATGGCCCTTATAAGGTGTTGCAAAATATTGGTACTATGGCATACAAATTAGAGTTTTCTGCATCTTCGCGAGTACACCCAGTTTTCCATGTTTCATGCTTAAAGAATGTTATAGGTGATAAGATCTCAGTTCAAACTATATTGCCAAAACTTGACGAGGAAGGCAAAATCATATTGGAGCATGAAGTTATCACTAACACAAGAATTCGTCAGATGAGGAATAGATCCATTTCAAAGTATCTCATTAAGTGGAAGAAACTACTTGCTGAACATTCCACTTGGGAAGATGAGTCTTTTATACAAAAGCATCCAAAAATACTCAAGCATTGCAAACAACACTTGTTTGAAGGGGATGGGCATGTTAAGCCCTAAATAGTGGCACATTACCCTTTAATTGGGGCATATTACATTAGTATTGTTATTTTATTTATGTCGGCTTGGGTCCATTAGTTGTAATTGTACTATCTCCTAGTCTCTTATATATACCAAGGAGACCTTTTCATTTGGAATCATCTTAGATTGGTAAATTTATGTGGTCTATAAGGAGGTTTCCCCCTCAAAGAGGCTTATCATTTGAAATTCTCTCTTTGTCAAGGCATTGAATACTTATTCTGAGGTTTTTATGCTATTTTGATAATTGGTTCTTAACACTATAGCATAGGGAAAACCCTTGTTTTTAGGTACCCTGAAAACCCTAACCCTTGGGACGGAAACATAACAGAATAGGAACAGACAAGATCTTTTGTCATGCAACCTTGTTGTCTGCATTTGAGTTGCGAAATTACTACATATTTCTTCCTGTTGAGAATTTGGGCATTTTTCCACTGCAATATTATTCAGAACGGAGTACAACTCTGGAGGAGTAAAAAATAAAAAGAGTTTGGGGCCTGCCCACACCTTTATTTGAGACCTATCTCATTGGACTCCTCTTTTCATTCTGAACGCAATAATACCTATCAATTTTCAACTTTTTTTTTCTTTGTGGTCTCGACCCCTTCTGGCCCACTTATTTGGGACCTACCCCATTGGATTCCCCTCTTCGCTTTGATCATCTTGATACCTTCCCCTTTCTAGTTCCCATGTCATCATGGCCCACACTCGTGGCCAAGACCTTGAAGCCCGCCTCAATACCTTGTCATCTTATTTCTCAGAGGCTCAGAAGGAAGTGCGACAACTCAATGCCAATATTACCGCCATCAACGCTAAAATGCACTCCACCATAGACGCAAAAATGGAAACCCTGAAACAGGACCTCTCTACCCAGCTTCAATCCTTCACTGCCCAGATCTACGCTAAGCTTAATATTACTAGAGACCTTACCTCATCTGACCAACCTTTGCACCCCTAAGGTGAGACTTCCTCCAATTCCCGGACTTTTCAGTTCCATCCCTTTCAGCGTGACCTACACCTTCCTCGAGTGGATTTGAACGCATTTGATGGCTCGGATCCTACTGGTTGGTTAACTCAAATGGAACATTATTTCTCTTTGTACAACATTACTTGTGAGTTGGCCAAACTCTAGTATGGTGTTCTCCGTCTAGATCAAGAATGTTGGCAATGGTGGCAATGGAGAAAAAATGACCGTGAAGGGTTTGTGGCTTGGACACAATTTGTTAAAGAGATTTATAAACACTTTGACACTGACACCCACCATTTAGGTTGTTTGAGAAATTTGAAACAATCTCGCACAGTGGAAGACTTTATAGTTGTTTTTGAGCGCTTAGTTTTCCGCACGGAGGGCATGTCTGATGCTTTTTTTCGAGAATGATTTATCAATGGCCTCAAGGATGAGATTTGTACCCACATCCTCATGGCTCACCCCAAGAGTTGGGTGGAAGCTACTAAACTAGCTAAGGAATCACAACAGATTGTCTCTTCTCAAACCAGAAAACCCTCCTTTATTCCCCGCCCTAAACTAGTCACTCCTGCCCCTCCTTCCACTCCACTGAAGATCTAGAAATTCACCTAGGCATAAATGGTTGAACACAAACTCAAGGGCCTTTGTTATAATTATGACGACAAATATTTTCTCGGGCACAAGTGTACAGAACAAAAGCTTTCTATGGCCATATTTGAGGATGCTTCTGAAGAAGAGGTCAAGGCTCCCCCTATGCCTGAGTCACATGAACCCACTGACCTTACTCCACCCTTCGCCCCCAGAAGTTGAATTGGTCATTTCTCTGAATTCTCTCACTAACTTCTCTACTCCCCAACCCCTCAAGCTAATTAGTTACATTAAGCATCGAAAGGTCATCATCCTCATTGACAATGACAACACCCATAATTTTATTCATCACCGCATTGCCCAACAAACTAATTTCTATATATGTGCAGTCAACAACTTTCAAATTATGATTTCCAATGGAGGTTCCATTAAATGTGAGGGGCGTTGTGAAAATGTGTGTCTCCAAATTGGCCAGTACAACATGGAATATCATATGTTTGCTATCGACATGGGTGGTTGTGACATTGTGTTGGGTGTCAAATGGTTAAAGACTCTTGGCCCCATCCTCGTGGATTTTAAGGAATTAACCATGAAATTCAACCAAGAGGGCCAAGGGTATGAGTTCCAAGGCATCAAAGTAGGTTCCTCTGAGATCATCAATTCCCATCACATGGAAAATCTCCTAAAGAAAGGTCATTCTTTCATTATTCCACAACTCCATTCCATTGAAGCCATTAAGACACCCTCTTTGCATCCTGACCTCCAATCTATCATCCCCAAACATCAAGTTGTTTTTTCCACTCCCCAGGGCTTCCCCCTTCCTGTGGTGTTCATGATCATTCCATTCCCCTCTTCCCGAGTAACCTTCCTCCCAATGTTCATCCCTATCATCATCCCTTTGCCCAGAAAATTGAAATTGATAAAATTGTTCAAGAATTGCTCGTTGTGGATGTTATCCATCCTAGTACTAGCCCCTAATATTCTCATGTGGTCATGGTACTTAATAAAGAAGGCTCTTAGCGCATGTGTCCTAACTTTCACACCCTCAACAAACTCACCATCAAAGACAAATTTCCCATTCTTGCCATTGATGATCTCTTTGATGAATTAAGTGGTGCCCAGTACTTTACTAAACTTGATCTTCGTTCTAGCTACCACCAGATACGTATGAAAGAGGCAGACATTCCTCAGGCTGCATTTCAAATTCATGAGGGCCACTATGAGTTCTTGGTCATTCCCTTTGGCTTGTGTAATGCTCCCTCCACTTTCCAAAGCCTCATGAATCATGTCTTCCGTCCTTTTCTTCATCATGTTGTTTTAGTTTTCTTTGATGATATTATCATATATAGTAAAACATGGACAACCCATCTTGCTCATGTGGATCGAGTTCTTCATCTAATCTCTCAAGACCAACTTGTCCTCAAACAATCTAAATGTGCTTTTGGAGCCTCAGAAGTGGAGTACTTGGGTCATATTGTTGGCACAGATGGTGTCAGGGTGGATCCTAAGAAAATTGAAGCTATGCAGGATTGACCTCGCCCCAAGAATTGCAAAAGCTTGCATGGTTTTTTGGGTTTAACGGGCTATTAATGCAAGTTTGTTAGGAATTATGGAAAAATTGTGGCACCTCTCACTGCTCTCCTTAAAAAGAATGCTTTCACTTGGACTCCACCAGTTGATCATTCCTTCCAAGCCTTGAAGGAGGCTATGTGCACCACTCATGTCCTTGACCTTCCCAACTTCACAAAGACCTTTGTTCTGGAATGTGATTATTAGGGGAGAGGAATTGGAGTAGTCCTTATGCAAGTGCTCGACCTTTGGCCTTTACCAACAAACAACTGTCGGAGCGACATTTGGGCCAATCAATCTAAGAAAAGGAAATGTTGGTTTTTTTGCATGCAGTGGCTCCCTAGCTCCCTTATCTATTGGGGTAATGCTTCCAAATTAAGACAGATCATAAGAGCCTCAAGTATTTTCTAGAGCAACGTCTTTAATCCCCAGAGCAACAAAAATGGGTGACTAAGATATTTGGATATGATTATGAGATAATTTACAATAAAGGCAAAGACAATGTGGTTGTTGATGCTCTTTCAAGAAAATATGAAGATGAAGGGTCCCTATTTTCCCTCTCCTTCGTTGTCTCGGATTGGCTCCAAGTTGTTCGCCGGGAATGGCTGCAAGATCCCAAAATTTCGCGTGTGATCCAACAATTGCAAGACAATTCTCCATTTTCCCCTGGGTACTCTTGGCACAATGATGAGCTTCTCTACAAAGGTCATTTGTATTTAAGTAAACAATCACAAATTAAATCCATGGTGCTTTCTGAGCTTCATGCTACACCCACAGCTGGGCACTCAGGGGTTACCAAAACCTATGACAAGGTCAAACGTTATTTTTTCTGGGATGGTATGAAACAAGATGTTCACACCTTTGTAGCAGAATGTGATGTATGTCGACGCAATAACGGATAAATAGTCAAAGATCTTGATTCCCTACAACCACTTCTGATTCCACCCACTATTTGGAGGGATATCTCTATGGATTTCATTGTTGGCTTAACTAAATCGAGAAATAAGTTAGTCATCATGGTGGTAGTTGATCGTCTTTCCAAATATGATCATTTATGTGCTCTTCAACACCCATTTACCACCTCCAACGTGGCTCAACTTTTCATGGATCATATCTTCAAGCTTCATGGCATGCCTCATTCTATTGTTTCTGACTGAGATCCCACTTTCACCAGCAATTTTTGGCAAGATTTTTTCAGGCTACACAAAACACAATTGCATCTCAGGACAACCTATCATCCTCGAACTAATGGCCAAACTGAAGTTGTCAACAAGTGTTTGGAAACATATTTGAGGTGTCTTGCATCTGAGAGGCAAAATCAATGGGCTCAATGTTTACCACTAGTTGAATGGTGGTACAACACATCTTACCATACAACTACTTGCATGATTCCTTTTGAATTAATATATGGAAAAAATCCACCTTCAGTTCTATCATACATGCTAGGTGTCTCGAAGGTTCAGGCAGTTGACTAAAATCTTACAGTTCGAGAGGCTATTCTTCGTTCCCTCAAAGATAATTTGATATTGGCTCAGAATCGCATGAAGCAATCAGTAGATCAAGGTCGTTCCGAATGTCAATTTGTCGAAGGGGACCATGTGTTTCTTCAACTGCAACCTTATAAGTAGACTTCACTCAAGGCTGAACATTGTCAGAAAATTGCACCTAAATTTTATGGTCCTTATACAGTTCTCAAGTGCGTTGGACTGGTCACCTACTAGTTAGTTTTGCCAATTCATTATAAGCTCCATCATATTTTTCATGTTTCATGCTTAAAGAAGGTGATTGGAACTAAGTGCCAAACTCAAACTAGTCTCCCTGAGTTGGATGAAGAAGGCTCCATCTGGTTGCAGCCAAAAGCAGTCTTAGACCAGTGTGAGCGTTGTCTTCATCACCACACCATCAAGGAAGTGTTAGTACAGTGGAAAGATACAACTCCAACAAATGTCACCTAGGAGCCAACTACCATTCTGTAATAATTTTCTCATCTCAGGCCTTGAGGACAAGACTATTTTAAAGGAGGCGGGCATGTTAGGGACCTAACCTCCCTAACCCCTCATGTAGGTAGAATAATATGTTTTCCATGTAATATAAGTGAATATTAATAATGCCTAGTAATAAGGAAGAATAAGTCAAATGTAAGAAGACCTAATAGAAGCTTTCGCTTCTAGAAGATCTTCCTCTAAATTGTTCTTGTGGTAGATATATTTAGTATAAATAGGAGTCGAGGGCATCATAAGTTTTTTTTCTGGAGAATTATTGTAATAGAGCTTTGCTCTGCTGGAGGTTACTCCCTCGAACAGGCAAGTGAACATTGTTTCCTATCAATAAAGGTATTATTTGGTGTTGTGGTTCCATATAATTTGTTGTTATTCTCTACATATTTCCTTTTTCTGTTGTTATTTCGCTGTTATTCTTTGCAATATTTCATTTTTCTGTTGTTATTTCGTTGTTATTCTCTACAATATTTCTCTTTTCTGCAATTATAATAGATCTGGTACCTAACAATCAAGCACACAAGACACCATGATTTATCTTGGAAAACCAAAACTCAGAAAACCAATTCCTAATATATATGTTAGCCTTCGCCAAACTAACCAAGTTGGGCCAAAAATTGACCAATCAAGGCATCTTAGAATGGGGATCTCAAGGCTTTAAATAGGCTTCATCGTATCAAATAACATGGGCAAACCCATGGGTTACCAAAACTATAGGCTCACAAACCATCATTGTTTACCTAAAATGGATTTAACTCATTAACTATTTCATTGAGTCAAGTTTAACTCAACAATGCCCCCCTTGAACTTGACTTGGGGTAATCTTTGATGTCCATATAAAAATAAATCCATCTACTGAGATATATTGGTACCATCTTTTGTACTCGCCAGTTCTCTAGGAATCCTTTTCACCTACATGGTTCATCAACATGTTAGACTCTCCCTTAATCATAACTTGGTCCCAACCATCTCATGTTCTGAGATTACTTCACACATCCCCCCCCCGAATCGAAGATTTAACTTCTCTGATTGAGACATCAAGCTAGCATACAAGTACAACTACCATCCTCCTACCTATCCAAGTGGTTCATTCAAAAAATCGATCCTACATCCTCCAAATGCATGAGAGGGATGACTCCATGTGCTACCATGCTACATGTATGCATGAMTAATAGGGCTTATAACAAACCTGGGGAAAATAACTTGCCTAAGGCTAGGCTTTATAACTTGGATCAAAAACTCTAGGGTTTCGGGTATAACCGATCATGCACCCCCATCATTTTGATTTAGGTACAACAAGCATTTGAATGTTTTACAACAACATCAAGATTAGCCTCATCATGTGCCCAAAACATAAGCCAATAGAAAAACTAGGATCATTACCAATTATTCCCACCATCTTTTATGCTTTGCCTCTCCATTTAGACTTTCCCTTTACCTCTGATTTGTGAACACATAGATCTTTTGATATGGCATCACATAGATTTCTAATCTGTGAAAGAACTACTTCCTTCCAACTGGATATTGTTCTCTTCAACACATTATGAAACAAACAACTATTTTCTTATGTGTAGTGGCTCTAATACCAGTTGTTAAGAAATGAGGGAGATTAATAACATAAAATAGGAACAAGATAAAATATCAATCACACAAGACACCATGATTTATCCTCGAAACCCAAAACTGGGAAAACCAACTTCTAATAGATCTATTAGCCTTGGCCAAACAGACCATACTAGGCCAAAAACTAGCCAATCAAGGTATCTTACAATGGATATCTCAATCCTTTAACTACGCTTCATCATATCAAATAACATGGGAAAAACCATGGTCTCGCAAACCACCATCGTTTACCTAAAATGGACTTAACTCATTGACTCTTTCATCGAGTCAAGTTTAACCCAACAACCTCCACCTCTAGTTCTTCATTATCTCCTTGCTCTACAAACCTATGAAAGAACTCTCCCATATTGATCACTTCCATGATATTTGATCCAAAAAGGATCCAGAGAAGGCTAAGAACAACTCAAAACTCACAGAGGCAACTCAGAACGCTTAGAATGGCCCCAGTAGAGAGAGAAAGGGAAAAAAATCAAAGTTACCAAAACTCAGTGAAAATAGCATGATCGTTAAGAGCACGTCACAATCTTTCTAACGTCGCAAACGGATCGTCAAACAAAGTTACGGGTTAAAAGATATTTGCGGTCAAAGTTGCGATCAAACATGGCCAGTCAACAGGGCCCACATCATCATCTGTATTGCTCACGTCAGCAGCTAACATGGCAGGATGACATCATCGTGATGACCGCTGATGTCATCATTCCATGTGGCTGCACCAGAGGCTGCCACATGTCACCTGCCAATAGGATTTTCAGAGCTCCATGTGGACCAGTAGAAAAGTGTTGCATGGCAACCCCAAGTGATGCCACGTGGCACCACCGAAACACCCAAGGAGGGCCAGTGACCGAAAAAAAAAAGTATATATGATAGGACCCCACCAAATCTAGAAGAGGTCCCACCATGTCTGGCTAGAACTGCCACATCTAGAAGTCGCCAACCAAGTATAGCATGGGTTACAACCATAGAGCCAAAATGGGAGGACCGCAGGTTTGACCCTGAGACCTCCCCCACATGCAGTGTTCTAACTTTAGTGCCTTTAACCAATCCTCCTAAAAATTCTGTTGGAACATCCGTCCGCCCAGTTACCATTTAAGCCGAGTTTTCACCAGCCAGAGGGGGGTGCAGACCGTACGACTGTGGGCACATTTTACGAGGCAGGATTGTCATTATTGCAGGTTGCAGAGGGCATGAAAACCGAAACGAAATCCTTCTTGGGCCTGAGAGTGCCAAAGTCGAACCGAGGTGTGGAGACAATCATTTTTGGGTAATTTGATGCCACAAATTCAGTGGTGTTGTCTGTTTTCAGATATGAGCATTATTTCTGCAGCTTGATTTTAGAATGAGGTATACTCATGTATTTTTCCAAATTCTTTTGTTGAGTTAATGAAAGAGCCTACCCATTTGAGAGTAGGACCCAGAGACGTAGTCCACCAGGGACGAACTCCGTTATCAAGTTTTTGTGTTCAAATCTAATGCTTACGTCTGTTCATTTTTTAGTTTTCCCTTCTTTAATGGTGCACTTTAATTTATGCTCATTTAATGCAATTATTTATAAGTCACGATGAAAAGATCCTGGATCATGTTGGTATCAGAGCAGTCATCTTTGACTTGAATTGTTGAGTGTGAATGCTTATTAGGGCCGAGCATATGCAGGGTGAAGGAACTCTTAAGACTTTCAATCCCAAAGTTGGTTGTGCATCCATAAGGAAGAAAATGGCAGAAGAGGACTATTGGAGTTACTTCACACACACCTAGGATTTATTTTTCCTAAGGTTATTCCTTGTTTATTAGTCATAATTAGTCATTATCCAGTCTCCTATATTTTAGGGGAGAATATTCTCTTTCAGTTGACACGTCAGTTTGACTAGTTGAGTT
>SNQJ01S0010008.1:192488-219518 GCA_010110895.2 Picea sitchensis | reverse complement strand
ATTTTCTAGCTAGATCTATTCTGTGCAGGTTCAACACATTTACAAGGACAAGCGTGATGAACAGGAGAAAAACTTTCACATGGTATTTTATCGCATGCCAAAAATGGTTGAACGAATGTATGTAGATTAAGAGAATAGGATGAAGAAGAAAGGGAAGAAAAAGGAAGCACATGCAAATGATGATGCTTCGGTAAACCAAGGGGCTAGAGGAGATCCTCTTGAGCCTTCATCTTCACCTTCTAGTTCTTCTTCCTCTGAGCATTCTCATCATTCTAGCCATAAGGTCTCTTTTAAGAAACCATTATTAAAGCTTGATGTAAAATTTGTTTTACCTATGTTTAATGGAGATGTTAATGCTGAAAAGCTAGATAATTGGATCCGACCGGTTGAAGTGTATTGTCGTGTCCAACATATTGATGAAGAGGAGGTTAAAGTGCCACTAGATTCTCTTCGGTTGGAAGGCACCGCTCTCGTATGGTGGGAGAGCAAGCTTCAGGACAGAAGTTAGTGTGGTAATCTTCTTTCCTCATGGTCAGAATTTAAATCAACGATAAGGAAACAATTTTATCCATTAGGGTATTTGCATAAAACAATGATGGAATCACAAACTTTAAGGCAAAGTAAAGGTCAAACTGTACAAAGTTTCACAGAAGAATTTAGGAATAAATCTCTTGCATTGAACATTCCTTTGGATTCTTATGAAACTTTAATGAAGTATATTGGAGCACTTCACAATTATATTTGACATACTTTGCTCTTGTTTTACCCCACTAGTCTTGACGAAGTTTGTGTACAAGCCACTCACCTTGAGAACAAGGGGAAACATATTCAAGAAGATCCCATAAAGAAACCTTCCAATTTCCCACAAAAGACTTTTAAGAAGTTTAAAATGAAGGACAAGAAGACCGCTACAGTGACGAGAGAAGGAGGAAAACCATCTTGCACTCATTGCAAGAAGAGCAGTCACGATGAAGAACAATGTTGGAAATTGCATCCAAAAAAGAAACCGAAACAGTTCGGTGCTAAGGGGAAGACAAAGAGTGTTGCTACAGTGCAACAGGATCTTGGTTCTGATTCAAGAAATGAAGGAGAGATCGCAATGGTTGGAGTACAAGGTAAATATTATCTTCATGCTAGTTCAAGTTCCAATGATGAATCTCATGTTGATGAACGAAAGAGGAATGAGTTATTTCATATCAGAGTTGTATCTAAACATACTAAGATATATGCTTTATTTAATTTGGGTTCCCAAGTAAACTTAATATCTAAAACACTTGTCAAGAAGATGGGTGTTGAAACGAAACCACATCTGAAACCTTATCCTCTTGGTTGGGTATGCGATAAAGCAAAACCTAATGTCACCAAACAATGTAGAATCAGATTTGCTATTGCTTCAAAATTGATTGATGAAGTGGATTTGGATGTTGTACTACTTGATATATGTGGCATAGTGTTGGGAAGTCCTTATCTTTATGATAGAAAAGCAGTCTTCTTTTGCCATGAGAACAAATACCACCTTACAAAAGGGGGAGTGGAATATATTGTTAGAGCTCACAACATGAGGGTAAATACAACACTTGTTAGTGCACGGCAAATGAAAAGACTCATAATCACTATTAAGAGATATGTACTCATGGTCGTCAGAGAGAAAGATGTCGAGGCATCCGACGCTTTCCAAGGGTGTGATACATCTCATAAAAAGGAATTAATTGATATTGTTTCTAAGTATGGTGATATTTTTCAGGAACCAGATGGATTACCTCCTAAGAGGCAAATCCAACATGAGATACATCTTCAACATGATTCTCCTCTTCCTAATGTGGGCATGTACAAGATGTTAGTTGTGGAGATGACAGAGATCAAGAAGTAGGTACAGGGTTTATTGGATCAAGGGATCATTAGGCCCAGTTCATTTCCTTGTGTTTCTTCGATCGTAATGGTTCCAAAGAAGGATGGCACATGGCGAATGTGTGTTGATTACCGGGCTTTAAATAAAATCACAGTGAAAAATTGATACCCTCTTCCTCACATAGATAATTTACTTGATCAATTGAAGAATGATGTTTATTTCACCAAGTTGGATTTACGCAGTGGATATCATCAAATCAGAGTCGTTGAACAAGATGCATGGAAAACTGCCTTTAAAACCAAACAAAGATTGTTTGAGTGGTTAGTTATGTGGTTTGGGCTTTATAATGCTCCACCAACTTTCATGCGTGTGATGAATGATGTATTCAAGCCTTTCCTAGATGACTTTGTAATTGTATATTCAGACGACATTCTTGTTTTAGTGGGACTCGGGATGAGCATGTGAGGCATGTAAAGCAAGTATTAGATACTTTGCAAAGGGAAAAGTTGTATGTAAAATTGTCTAAATGTGAATTTGGCAAGACTGCACTTGTGTACTTAGGTCATTTTGTAGGACGAGGACAGTTGAAAATTGATCCTTCCAAAATTGATGTAATTGTAAAATGGCCTAAGCCAAAAAGTGTAATCGAAGTCCAAAGCTTCTTAGGTGTAGTCCAATATTGGAGGAGATTCGTTCCCAACTTCTCCTTTATAACAACTCCTTTGCATGCCTTAACCAGTGTGAAGAATATTTTTCAGTGGGAAGGAAAGCAACAAAAAACTTTCAACATTTTGAAGGAGAAGATCAGTACTGCACCAGTATTAGCACTGTCGAATCTTCAACAACATTTTGAGATCAAGACAGATGCTAGCGGATATGCCATGGGTGTAGTATTGATGCAATATCGTAAGCCTATCTGTTACCACTCTGAAACTTTTAACCAAGTTGTTGTTAAATATCCTACATATGATAGAGAGTTGTATGCATTAGTCCAGAGCGTAAAGAAATGGAAACACTACTTGTTGGGGAAGGAAACAATCATACATACAGATCACCAACCCTTATAATATCTTCAAACATAGACCAAATTGCAATAATCTCGACACTACAGGTGGATGGGTTTCTTACAACAATTTCACTTGGAAATCAAGTACAAAAAGGGTACAAGTAACAAGGTAGTTGATATGCTTTCTAGACCTCCTATTGTTGCTTTATTGTTTTGAAGAATGCATCTTTATCTCATGATACCTATCTAGAACAATGTGCCATCGATGAAGATTTCAAAGAAGTATATGCGAAGCTAACCCTTGGTGCACAGGTAGAGAACTATTTTCTGCATGGAAAACTACTCTACCATCTTGGAAAGCTATGTATTCCTACAAGTGAACGAGTCCATGTAATACGAGAAGCTCACACTTCTCTTGTGTCTGGGCATTTTGGGGTAGGAAAAAGTATGGCTCATTTGCAGAGGTTTTGTTACTGGCCTCAAATGAAATCAATTGTAACTAAATATGTAAAGGGATGTGTGATGTGTTCTACTTGTAAGCCCACTAATAGAAAATGGGGGTTGTACTCACCACTTCCTATTCCATCCCATCCATGGGAAAGTGTCTCCATGGATTTTGTAGGGGGTTTACCAATGACCAAAGGGGGTCATGATTATTTGTATGTTGTAGTGGATAGGTTCAGTAAGATATGTATCTTGATGCCATGTAAAAAACAGATCATTGTTGAGCGGACTGCCAATCTCTTCTTTCAGCGTGTTTGGGTTCACTTTGGATCACCCACATCCATCGTCTTGGATCGAGATACTCGATTCCTTGGGGACTTTTGGACTAGCTTGTGGAAAATGATGGACACCAAATTGAAGAGGAGCATTGCTTTTATCCACAAACCGAAAGACAGATAGAAGTGGTAAACCAAACAATGGTACTTTTGCTTCGAGGCTACTCCAACAAGCATCCCAAGTTATGGGATGAACAGATACCCTATGTACAACATGCGTACAACCGAGCTTTACATTCATCCACTCAAAGTTCACCTTTTGAGAAATGTTTTGGGTACCTACCAAAGGTTCCTTTGGACTTGATGTATGAGAGAGATGTCGTTGTAAATGAAGAATGAACAAAAGACAGAGCCCATAAGTTCATCCAGAGGATCCCACAGATACACCAGGCAGTCCGAGAACAGTTGGAGAAAAGTCAAGCACAGTATAAAGCTCGGCATGACAAGAACAAGGTTGATCATCAGTTCCAGGTTGGAGACTGAGTATGGCTTCACATCAGCGAGGAGAGATTGAAGGGTGAAGGCAAGAAACTCAATCCCATTCGTTATGGACCCTTCACTGTCTTGGAGAAAAGTGGTACCAATGCTTTTCATCTGGATCTTCCACCTTACATGCAGATTTACTTAGTTGTGAACGTTGAGAACTTGAAACTTTTTTAGCCTCCCATGATCATGGATCAAGATGAGGAAGTTTCAATACCTTTACTTGATGAGTTTGCACATGAGTACTTGAATGAGCTACATGAATATATCATCCTGGACAGGAGGACGAGGACTTCACGCAGGGGTGATGTTGATTATCTTCAAGTAGGCTTAAAAGGAACACATCCAAGCAAGGCAAAGTCGATCGAGAAGGACATAGTGAGGGAACTCTTCCCTCACTTACCTGTTGATTGATGAAATCTTTTGGTGGCCCAAAAATCTCTCAGTGGGAAGGCGTGATCCAAAAAGGATCCAAGCAAGGCCAAGAACAACTAAGAACTCACAGAGGCAACTCAGAATGCTCAGAATGGCCCCAGCAGATAGAGAAAGGGAAAAAACTCAAATTTCCCAAAACTCAGTGAAAATGGCATGATCATGAAGAGCGCGTTGCAAGATTTCTAACAGTGCAAACGGCTCATCACGCGGAGTTAGTGATTGAAAGATATTTGCGATCAAAGTTGTAGTCAAACATGGCAAGTCAATAGGGGCCACATCATCATCCGTACTGCTGACGTCAGCAGCTGACATGGAAGGATGATGTCAGCATGAAGACTGTTGATGTCAGCATGCCACGTGGTAGCACCTGAGGCTGCCACGTGTCACCCGCCAATAGGCTTTTCAGGGCTGCATGTGGACCAGTAGAAAAGGGCCATGTGGCACCACCTAGAAGGCGCCATGTGTCCGATACAGGATTGACGTGGAGGTGACATCAACAACCAGGTGGGCCAATCAGTGGATGCCACATGGCCCAATCAGCAGACACCATGTGGCACCCTCGAAACGCCCAAGGAGGGCATGTGACCGAAAAATAAAAATAAAAATATATATGACAGGACCCCGCCAAATTTGGCTACAACCGCCACATCTAGACATCACCAACCAAGTATAGCAGAGATTACAACCATAGAGCCAAAATGGGAGGCCCACGGGTTTAACCCCAGGACCTCCCCCACATACAACGCTCTAACTTTAGCGCCTTTAACCAATCCTCCTGATAGTTATGTTGGAACATCCGTCCGCCCAATTACCATTTAACCTGAGTTTTCGCCAGCCAGAGAGGGGCGTAGACCGTACGACTGCAGGCACATTTTACGAGACAATATTGTCATTATTGCAGGTTGCAGAGGGCATGGAAACCAAGACGAAATCCTTCTTGGGCTTGGGAATGCCAAAGTCGGATCGATGCATGGAGACAATCATTTTTGGGTAATTCAACACCACAAATTCAGTGGTGTTGTTTATTTTCTGATCTGAGCATTATTTCTGCAGCTTGATTTCAGAATGAGGTATACTTATGTATTTTTCCAAATTCTTTCGCTGAGTTAATGAAAGATCCTACCCATATGAGAGCAGGACCCGGAGACGTAGTCCACCCAGGACGAACTCCGTTATCAAGTTTTTGTGTTCAGATCCGATGCTTATGTCTCTTCATTTTTGAGCTTTCCCTTATTTAATGGTGCACTTTAATTTATGCTCATTTAATGCAATTCTTTATAAGTCACGATGAAAAGATCTTAGATCAATATTACATCTTTCAGGATATCTATATGGATCGCTAAATAAATTACCCGCTAGTCTAGATATTTCCTTGAAGGAGGAGCCTTTGCTTCCACGAGGCTATGGCATCTCCAAGATCATGTTTCTAATTTTTCTCCCCTTGGCATAATTTTAAAAGAATTTGATATTTTCATCCCCATGGGATTTAGTCATGCTCTTGAGCCTCCACTTGGCCTCTTTCCACTTCAACATGTCTTTATTTTTACCTTAAAGGTTCTTCAACTCTATTTTCTTTTCCTCACTAAATATACTATTTGAGATTTCGCCAGACGACTCATCTATATTCACTACAAGGAAAAGACCCTCTAGCGAAGGTTTTTGTGGAAGCCCTTATAAAAATAGCCCAAAAAACTGTTTATAGCGGAAGACTTGGCAGAGGCTAGCGACCGAAGGTTTTAGTGGAATCTTTTTCATGGTGCTTTTATAAATACAGAGCGCACCGGTGTGTTTATAACATTGACCCACCAGTGCTCTAACACATGGTGCATCATGGTAGGGTTATTTAAAATATATATATACTCGGGTGCACTACTTAAATATGGACACATCGATGCTCTAACACATGGTGCATCGTGGTAGGGTTATCTCAAAAAGATATACTCTGGTGCTCTCCTTGAATACCAAAGCACCAATGCTCTAACAAAATGGTGCACTGTGGTTGGGCTATTTCAAAAAATATACTACAGTGTGCTATCTAAATATGGACGCACCGATGCTTTAACAAATGGTGCACCGTTGTAGGGTTATTTAAAAATATATATATTCGACGTGCTCCTTAAATAGAGATGCACCAGTGCTCCAAGTTGCTCTAAAAAATAGTGCACCATGGCAGGGTTATTTTTAAAAAAATATATACCCCGGTGCGCTAGGTAAATATAGATGCACTGGTGCATCTAACAATCGAGCACACCATAACAGGGTTTAATAAAAAAAATACCAGCGGTAAAAATTCATTTTTACCATTTTCATTGTTGTAGAGTTCTCAAGCATCGGTGCAACTTTTGCCACTCTGAAATGTCATGTCGTTGGTGCTTCTCTTGCTTGCATTCCTTTTGTCTGTTGCTTAATGCTTGGCTTTCAAATTTTCCCAAATGATGGGAAAATTTGGTTTTTTGGACTACGTGTCGACCATGCTTCCCCAACGAGAAAATGTCGAGGTAATTTCTTTGTTTTTTTTTTTTTTAAGCGTAGCGGTGAATTTTATTTATTTGTAAAAGATAGGGGGTCTTTTCCTAGGCAGCCCCATTTACAAAGAAAACAACCAACAAATTCAGCTTATGAGTTACAGCCTTTTTAAGGAATTTGATAGAAGTTTTCGTCATTGATAAATATCTGCCCTTTAGTGAGAGAGCATCCTTTGTTTGCCATCTGATCCGCTTCGTCGTTCAGGTTTCTAAGTATATGGTAGATCTTGTAGGAGGTGAAATCTTGAAGGACTCTTTTCAATCTGCCTAGAATTTTATTGAGACTAGCATCTTTGAAGAGGTCCTCGGTGTTTAATTTCGTTATAAGAATCTCTGAATCTCAAGACTTGGAGGTCTTTATCTACGCACCTGTACCATTGGGCAAGCTTTGAGGCCGAGATCTCCTTTGGTTGTTGGTCTTGACCTAGACTTGATGAAACTGATCTCTTAAGATCCCATCGAAAATGGCCCCTCCGGCCTGTGATCCGGGATTTCATTTGGAGGCCTCGTCGAAGAAGATTGTGGTAAGATTTTTTGATCTCCACCAGTTTATGAAACCGTCTTCGGGTTCTCTTATTTTCCACTCCAGTTTTTCTTTCTGAGGAATGAGGAGAAGCTTGCGAGAAGAAGGCTCAAGCGGGCTAAGCCATCTCCTTTATTCAGGACGTAGCAGAGGATCTTCATTCTAGTGCTGTTGTTGGGCTGCTTCCAAGAGGAACGCTTTAGCTTTGACTGCAACCTGAAGAGGAGAGTGTCTATTTCCATTAAAAATTTGATGGATTCTGGGCCAACCACTTAGTACCGACAAAGCAATTTAGGTTCTTTGTCCAAATTTTACCGCTTGAGAAGGATTTGGTGGGATGCCATGAGGATAGATGTGTTCCAAGGAACAGTGCACCTTGATGCTCACGAGGAAGGCGGAATCTGCGGGTCAAAGAGAGAGCCTCAATGGCTTCCATGGCCGAAATTACTCCGAGGAAATAAGTGTTAGGTTGTTTGGGGTTGCTTACGCATAGCTTCACTCTATGAGGCCTGTGTCCTTTTCTCTGGTGTCTCACAGCAGAAGTAGCTTATTTATGCGCGATCGAGAAAAATTCACTTTAAGGAATTCGATTGTCGGACTAGCTTCGGAAAGTAGATGGCGATGTCCTTTGGTCCCCGAAGTGATTTGTATCTGCTTTAACGTGGTGTAGATGCACGGCAGTCCCAAGCCAGCTGTCTCTCATATGTGATTTTGGTGGCTAACTGCCCGGCAAGGAGATTTTTGGTGCTTCCTCGGTATGCCGTTGAGATCCCAATCAGCCCATTCTCCCCGGCAATCCCAAATTGAGAGATCATACAGTCTATTTTTTCCTGCGCATGCTAGCCATTCTCTGATGTCGTCTATGTCTTCATTCCCCTCCAATGAATCGCTCCCCAGCGTATCACGCCTACAAGTGAATTAAGCTTGCCATTGCCCGGCGCTCTGTACAGAGATTTGTTGAAAAATGTGCTACTTTTGCAACATAGTTTCCATACTTGCGTGCTGTTGGCAGAGGGGTCGAATTGCAGGTTTCTGTAGGATGAATTTTGGGCGTATTTAGATAGTAAAGTGTTGTTGGTCGGGTGATCAGGCTCATGGGCCATTTTCCAAAGTAATTTTCCACCCATCGCCAAATTAACAAGGGAGGGATCTCGAATTTGGAGGCCCCCCTCTGCTATCGGCCGTGCGACCGGGTCGGCTTGCTAAGTATGTACTTTCGTTTCCTTTCCACCTTGCCATAAAAATCTCTTATTAATTTAGAGATCTGTTCCATGACGTTTCTGGGGGCCAGTAAGAATGCGGATTGGTAGATTGGGAGCGCGGCCAATTGAGACTTGATTAAGGTGACTTTTCCTTCTTTGGTTAACCAATAGCCACCAAAAGCTGCGATCTTTGTTTTGATTTTACAAATGATATCAAACCATAGCAACCTTCTATTGACTCCATTTTTAATAGGGAGGCCGAGGTATTTAAACCGATCCCAACTGGCATGCCCTCTGAATCCCAAGATATTCGTGATGCTATTGAGTTCTTCTTGGCCTGTATTCCAACTGTAGATTTCACTCTTATCAATGAGAGAAAGAGGCACATGAGACTCTACAATAGCTTTTTAGGACCGAATCAAAGACTTTAGCTAATGCGGGGATGCACAGGGAGAAGTGAGTCATCGCAAAGAGAGCATGATTGAATGGCATCGAGGAGGATTTTAGACCGGGGAAGAGCCATCAATTCTTTTGTTGAAAGTTTTCGAGGAATTATCGCCATTAAGATATCTGAGGGAAGGGAGAGAGAGGCGACCGCACGATACCTCTCCGAGCTTGGAAAAAATTAGAGGGATGGCCATTGACAGTGATCAAGGGTTTATCGATGGAGGCATTAATGGTACGGACAAAATGGGGTAGAAAGGAGAATTATGATGAGAGAAAGAGCGTTGTCTATCAAGCAGCGTTTGCCATATCTAATTTAATCAACGTACCTTTCTCTTTTCGCTTTTTGTTGGAGTGGATTGTCTCTTGGACTTGAATGACATTGTCGAGAATATGTATGCCTTCCACGAAGCCTCCTTGAGTACTGGAGATCAGCCTCTTGAGCAAAGGCTTGATCCTGCTTGCTAACAATTTAGCCAGTATTTTATAGGATGCATTCCAAAGTGATATGGGTCTGAATCTGGTGAATGTTTCTGGATTGGAATCTTTAGGGATTAATGCTAAGTATGTGGAGTTGGTTCCTCCACCAATCTTAGCTTTCTCATAAACCCTTTATCATTTTTGAATCTCTTTTGATGATGTTCCTTGAACTTTATAAATGTATGCGTGAGTCATGGAGCTAGGGGCTTTATGCGATTCCATGGACTAGATAACTTTGATGATTTCCTCCTCTGTTACCTCGTTGGTGAGGGCAGCGTTGTCTTCAGGTCTGATTAGTTGAGGAATATTCGAGAGGAATTCTGCTAATTCTCTTTCGGAGGCCTAAGTTCCCTCACTAAAAAGGTTTCTAAAGTGGCTATCCGCTGCAGCTTTGACTTGAGTGAAGCCTTTTCTGACCTGGCCCTCTGTTGTCTTTATTTGCGGAATAGTTCCTGGAAAGTCGGGCTCTATATTGTCTGTGGAGGAAGGAGGTGTTCCGATCCCCTTATTTTAGCCACAGACTCCTGGATTTGATTCTCCAATATTCTTCTTCTTTTCAGAAGGATCGATATGTTAAGGATTGAGCTTTTATTTCTTGATCCAAAAGTTCTGTTGTAATCTCTTTACTGTCCATTTCTGTTTGCAAGATCTCCAAATTGTTCACTGCTTCTTTTCTTATGTTGTTTGGAGTAGGGGCTGGATTCTTTATCCACACACCTTGAGCTTGTTTTGTAGCAGGTTTTCTCCACACAAAACTTGGGATACGAAAATGATTTGGCCCAGACTTCTTTTACAGTTTCGAAAAAACCTTCTCTCTCTATCCATAAGGGGCTGAAGTGGAAAGGTATGGGTCCTAGATCTTCTTCATCTTGAGGAGGAGCTAGTCGACGTGATCGGAGGTCATCTTGTGGTGAATTTTGTTTTGATTATCTTTTTTCTCCAAAATAAGGGCCTTGTGCAATCCCGGTTAGTGAGATGTCTCTGTCGAGATACGATGTTGGACCAAGTGAAAGGCATGGGGCAGTCTGAAAATAGATCCCATTCTTTGCCAATAGTTCTTCCATAAAGGTGACAGGTCTCTGTTGTTGGAGCCGCCTCTTTTATCTTTTGATTTTAGAACTATATTAAGATCACCTACTAAGATAATGTTACTTGGGATATGTTGTTCTAAAAATGCTGAGAGAGAGGCCCAACATTCTCGTTTTCAGTAAAGTGATGGGGACATAAGTTAAATAGAGCATTCTCGTTTTTCAGAGTAAGTGATAGGGACATAGAGATTAAATAGAGAGAAAGTCAGCTTACTTGCACAATGTGTCAGTTCCGTGAAGATCCAATGCTGGGTTTCATGAGAATTGTTGAGCACAAATGAGTCTTCTGTCCAAAGAATTGCCAGCCCTCCGGAGGAGCCCCTTGAACTTACTGCTTTTCCTGCACTTTTCTTCCACTTTGACTTGCTGATGTCTAGAAGCGCTCGGCCTTCTATCTTCATCTCTTGGAGCATGAGGATGTCTGAAGGTTCTATTTTCTAGAGGTCCATGACTGCTTCGACTTTGGAGGCGTTCCCCAATCCTCTGCAGTTCCAAAATGCTAGATTCATGATTTACTGAAGAGGGGGAGTAGGGCCTCCCTTTGTAGGCCTTGATCTGGTGTTTCTTCCGATGGACATTTCTATGGTGGGCTGACTTCCTTGAACTTTGAGTCTCTCAGCCTCCTCTTCCCTTAATTCTTTGCGGGATTTCCTGCCTGCTCTTTTGGAGGGGCGCTCAAAGGCTTCATCCTCTGAAGAACCCGAGCTATCCACTAGTTTTTTCCTTGTTACTTCTGCATAAGATGGGTTGGAGGGGTTACCTTGTGAGGCCTCTATCTGTATAGCTTCTCCCCCTTCTTTGTTGGGTGGAGGGGCTTCTGTGTGTACCTGATTTTCCTGTGTCGAACCTGCTGGGTTGGTCTGAGTTTTTTCTAATTCCTTCGGGGTTGCGACCTTTTCTTGATTGTTCTCGGTACTGCCTGGAGCTCTAGAGGTATGCCCTTTGCCATTTCCCCTTTTTTGGTGGGTGTTCTTTTGAACCACTGTCCATTGATCCTCATTTGTATTGTCTGCTTGCTCCTCTGCTTTTTTCTTGCAGTGCTTTGCAAAATGACTGTGACCATGGCAGTGTCTGCATTTGAAAGGAAGTTGTTCGTAATCCAGTTCCTGAATGTGTGTCCATCCAGCGACAGTAAGCTTAATTGCTTCAGGCAAACCCTCTTCTAGGTCGACTTCTACACAGATTTGGGCGCATGTATACTGATCTTTCCTTGCTGCTTGATCTATGTATTTTCCGAGCGCGTTACCAATGATCTGGAAGGTTTTTTGGTTCTAGCAGTGGAGTGGCAAATGGGGAAGTCGCACCCACACTGGGACAGCGGAGGGGACATCCTGAGAGGGATCGAAGTCGGGAGACCATTTGTTTAGATACAGGCCTTGTGGTCCCATGAAGTATGGACCATTTCTAAAGATGAGGCTTCTGTCATCCGAGTTTTCGAAGACAAAAACGAAGAACCCCTTGCCCACAAAATAGCTCTTGACCCCCTCTTTAATCAAGGGTGTCCAGTTTCTTTGTGTCCAGTTCTCTACCGATTTTGGTGATGGCCAGAGGCCCGTAAACTAGCCTATTAACCCTCTCTCAGCGAGATTCAGAGCAGCTTTGCATGTTTCTTCTTCTGGAAGGGCAACCGAGGGGATCGAATCTAGTTTCTTGACAAACTTATGTTGGCTAGCCGTGGGGGGGTGATTCGAACTTGCGGCAATCAATGCTTTGAAGGCAGAAATCTCCGGAGGCGGGTTGAGTGGAGGGGCAGAGCCCCCGCTGGAATCCATGGGGGAATCTCTGCTGGAGCTCTACATTCACGGGCCTGCACAAGCTTGCTCCCAATAGCCCGAGCTCTCCAAATTGTCAAGCTGTCAGGGCTTCGACTGAGGAATGCTTCTGGTGCAGCGTAGAAGGCGCTGGCCTATGGCCAGGGGCGCAGTGAGCCGGCGGCTAGGTCTTCAGCAGCGATTCTAATGTCTTTGTTTCTTTATAAATTAAACTCTTAGCATATTAAAATTCAAAATTTAGTTTAATTTCCACTATATATATATATATATATATGGTGCGTTTGAGTCATTCATCGCGGTCGATGCACTCTGAAAATTCACAAGGTGCACCAAAAAACAATGTCAATTTTATTATGGCAATGCGTTTGTAAAAATTAACGCACTGGGGCGCAATTCTACTGACACACTGCATAAAATAATATAGCTAATTTTTGGCGGTGCATGTAATTAACGTTAACGCATCAGGGCGTTATGTTAGAAGACGCACCGCTTAAATCAGATATATTATTTTATGCAGTGCGTTGATATATGTACGCACCGATGCGTTAATGCTTACACAGCGCACCGCTGTAAAAGTTGGTGCACACTGATAATTTACAGGGTGCACCGAAAAGCAATGCCAATTTTTTATGGCAATGCGTTTGTAAACATTAACGCACCAGGGCGTAAGTTTACCGACACACCAAGTTTACCGACACACCACATAAAATAATATAGCTAATTTTTGGTGGTGCATCTAATTAATGTTAACGCACCGGGGCGTTACATTAGAGGACGCACCGCATAAATCAGATATATTATTTTATGCGGTGCATTGGTAAACGCACACACCGATGCGTTAAGGCTTACACAACGCATCGTCGTAAAAAAAAAGAGCATAAATGTCTAAGTACCGTAATTATCAATTTTAAAAAAATTAGTGGTGCAGTGCGTCACCTTTCCTACAAAGCACCGGTGCATGTCGGGAAAATGATACGCACTGCAAAAACAAATTTAATTTTTTTTTTTTTACGATGCTTTTATATTTTAAGTTTTTATTATTTTAGGCGGTGCATTGAATAACCTTCATGCACCAGTGCGGTAAGCTTATACAACGCACCACATAAAATAATATAAAAAATTTGATACGGTGTGTTATGTTACAAGGGAGCACCGTCGATGGTGCTCACAAGTAATATATGCATCGCGGGCAATGCTTCACTATTTTTGGGGCGCGTCGATGATGAAATTTACTTATTTTTTGAAGGAAGTTATTTTTCCATATTTATAAATAAATTTCTTATTTACTAGATTTTTTGTATCTTTTATGTATGAGGCTGATGTATTTCATATGTTAATTATGCAGATACGTCAGCGGAGAGAACAACAACAATAGTAGGAGCAGAGGGTTGACATGTACAATGTTGTACGAGATTGGGAGGTGAGGAAGAGGGAGAGGAATTTGTACACTCGCCCTATTACTGTAGCAACCCATGTCCTCTTGAGAAATGTAGGTTGCCTTAAGTACTATGAGGAGGCTACATCCCTGAAGGGGAACTCTAGGTTGTTGGTGAAGTTGATCCATCGATGGGATGTCCATCGACAAGCATTCTTTGTCGGTCCTGCTTAGTGGTACCATCCCACTTAGTAGGATATGTATTTTATCACTGGGCTATTCAGGAGAGGGGAGGACTTTCCCCAGTTCCCTGATGTCCCTGTAGGTGTTGCAGCATAGAGTGAGGCCATGTACTCTAAGAGATATATTGGGGTTGATGTACTTTCCCCAGCTGATTTTCAGGTGTCTGGTGGACAACTACATATCGCTTCTTTCGATGCAAAGGAGGTTAGGTGCCTCTCACTGTTAGTGATTACCATTGCACACTTTACCAGTGATGGGAAATGCATTAGTTTCCTTGTTTTATATTGTGTTGATTCTTTGGTACAAAGGCCACAATGTATTAGATGGTCTACCATTTTTTGCGGCAATTTTGTATAGCTCTAGATAGATGTCGTGCTATGATACATGGGAGGGCGAACTTCCCTTTTTCTTCAGAGTTGTTTTGTTTATTTTTCGAGTGATTTTCGGAGACGAAGCATACTTTTGTTCGTCCTCCTTTTATGTCGATGACTCGGGTGTGGACGCACATGTGGGGCAAGACGATGCCCAAGAGCGGCCAGCCGGAGTTTCTGGCCAGGATTTCCACTAACGCATTGGGGCTATTAGCCAGTGAGGTCGATCACATGTTCATGATGGTGTTATTTCCTTACGCAGGGTTGGATTGGCGAGGACGTTCGAACATCCTCTTCACACCGATGAGCCACCAAATGCTAGAGGTAATATTAGTGTTTTGTTTAAATTAATCTAGTTTCATTTTTTTGTCTTACTTAATTAGAATAAATTTAATTCTAACACGTTCTTTAACTTGTTTTATTAAAGTGTTTAATGAAACAGTGTGATTATTGTTGTGTAGTATATATTTTGTAGATAGTGGCACATTCAATGGGGATATGCCTCCTCCCCCACCATATGATGACGAGGAGATGATCCATGAGGCCGCGACGGTTCAGGGTCCTCGGGTGTAGATACCCGATGGCATCCGTCATAGGCCAGATACTAGATTTAGGTTGGAGTTGGGTGACCGACTCTGTGCTGATACGAGACATCGGGGCAGATCTTATGCTCTTGGAGCTTTGGAGGGAGATGTCGCGCGATATGATGTTTCTTATGCGTCATATTGTCGGAGCTACCATGCATTTATTTTGTTCATGTTGATGTACTTAATTGATATGTACATTGTTAGGTCATGTTAGATATGTTTGTTAAATGTGCTTGATAGATGTGTATGTTAAATGATTCTTGTTAGATGTGTGTGATGATGATGTTAGACAATGCTTGTGTTTTGTTAGATGTGATCACAATGATAATGCCCTGTTAGATTATTAGATTTGTGTGCTAGCTAATTAATGATGTTTATATGTGGTAGAGGTATATATAATTAGATGATGTTAACGAATTTAAATGTGTATTTTAGATGATGTTTATGTTTGTTAGATGTTATCATCACGATGTTTTTTTCTTATTAAATGATCTTTATTATAGATTATGTATTGGTGAACTTATATCAAAATTATATATATGAAACATAAAGACTTACTTTAAATAAAAAATGCAAAGATATTTTTATAAATTACAAAGTTCAATATGGTTGAAACTATCATTGTAAAATTACCATAAGCATTTTTCTATTGCATAGATAGTTCATAAATAATCATTCTAACTAAATTCTTTTTCAAAAAACAAATTACATATGAATAAATGTTATTTTCCATTGTACTATTTACTCTTTCTGAATAGACTCTTTTCCACTAAAAATTGTTATTATAAAAAGTTATGATCTCCATTGATAAGCATTATATTGGCCCTAAAATTTTATGGACGCAAATCTTCCTATTGTTATTTTTGTCATTATAAAACTTTATATGGAGAAAGTAGAATTTCATATCCCATTAAAATTTCAATTGGTTTGATATTTTTCAGTATTTCACAATTGGAAATACTTAGTTTTAAGTGTAAAAACCTTTGCAAATCTTACCAATTATATAAAATGGAAACTTTAAAATGTTTGACGATTTTTTTCTAAAAACATGTTGTTATTACTTTATCGTGAAAATAATTCTTAAAATTTTATATATTCAAATAACAATATAAAATTTTATTTCAATCAATCGTTCCATGCAATCACAAATAATTTGAAAGACAAACTCATTACACATCAAATTGATTGTTAACCAACTAAAATTGTTCAAAGATTTATTATAATTACCTTTCCATTTCCTCCGTCGCAAGATGAATAAAAAACAATATAATTAGCAAAATAAAGATAACAAATACATACAAAAACAATATAAATGATGAAATAAAACATGTACATATCACTCTATGTTGTCATCACCCTCATTATCTTCCTCGCTTGGCATGATAACACTGTTGTTCTCAAAAATATGCTTTGATCTAGGGTCGTGTCTTAATACAAACCACTAATCCCTATCCAACACGTCTGGGTTACAAAACACTTGTGTTGAGAAAAAGGTATGAGTTACCTTACTCAATCATTTTCAAATCTTGCCTGGCTAGGACAAGATAGTCGGGAATGTCACCCTGGGTTTCATAGCCTCAAAAATATTCTCCCAATCCGCAAGTATTAATTACTAGGATTGAAGCTGATTTATTAATGAAAAGAATATTGCAATATAAAATAAAATTAATATAATTTTTTGTAATATACACAGATTTTATAATAAAGGAAACATGGAGCTCAAAAAGCAAAAAGAAACCAAGTCATAAATAAACATATATGAGACAGAATAACAATTTGATTTTATTTCATTCTGAGATATCAAAAGTGTTTTCTCTTTACAAAACCCCTGCGAGGGCATGGACCAAAGTCTGATTTAGAGATCCTTGATGAACACCATACAAAAAGACTCTAACAATCAAGTAAAACTGAAATTTATACTCTGGATCAACTTTCCACAAACTGCTGCCATTGTGACTCTGCAAGATATCATTTATCAGCCATGAAACTTAATTCACAAGAAAACAAGAATACACAAACTATCAAGGATGGATCAACACCTCTAAAACAAGCATCTGAAAAGTTTGGTTCAGTCTTGAACCTTGTTGTCTACAATAAGACCCTACTGTCAAAAAGAGAATTAGGCTTTGAATAAACTCACAAATGAATGAAAACTGAAACTATCTCATGCAACCAAAGAGCAAACCTTAGTCTTGTTTTCTCCTTCTATTATCCTCTTGTTTCTTCTTCTCATTCAACTTTTATTCTTTCCAAATAAGTTGAAGTAGTTAAACTGCTTTCTTTAGTTAAGTTAGTTTGACTTAACTAACTAATTTATGAGAAATAAATAATAATAATATAGTTAATGGTCTTTAATTAATAATAACTAGGTAGGTGGGACCCCTTGTGACTCCCATCGTTTCTTCTTTTCAAATCATAAAATATAACACAAAAGGATAATCATTTTAACACCTACCACCCTTGTAGCTCCCTTAAATATCTTCCAAGCTGAATATTTAAATATCAGAAATATTTTATATCGTATCCAAAAAATATATAAATATCCACATTATCCACAAAACACCAAAACAGAGCTTGATGTCTGAACATTTTGAAAACCATTAGCATTGTCTTCATCAACTCAAATCATAAAAACAGATAATCTAAAAACCATACTTGCCACTCTGGGAGGCAATTTTTCTGTTTTCACTGTTGTCTCCCTTTGATTTCCCGAAAGTAGCCCATGGTTGGTTAGACCCTTGGGGTTGTATGTCGTTGATAACATGGGAACAATCATCCTTCAAATGCATGCAGGAGGACACAGATTTTGAGGAATCATCGGAAGGAGAAGAAGGGGAGGCAATTACTTTTCCTTTATCTTGCATAGGTTGGGGCATATCAGTTTTTAGTCTTTTACTAACATGTGAAGACTGAACATGTGAATTAGCAGGGGCAATCTCGACATTGGGATTGATAGGTGGTGGAAAAGGTAATGACATGTTGGGCCAACCACAATGGTGAGAGATAATCGGGTTGACAATCTCTTGCCATCCATCATTTGCAAGGACACATGTGGAGAAACGGGAATGCCAGGGATGTTCTGAGGATGGAAAGGGGGTCTTTCTGGTCGAGGGTCCACTATTCCATGACCAATCCAGTTAAAGAACCCAGCTTGGAACATCTAGTTCAATTCTTTGGGATCAACATCAAAATGGATGGAAAATCTAGGCCTTTTAGGACCTCGGTTTCAATTTCTCCTGCCTCTGTTATTTCTTCCTTTGTTGCCCCTACTGAAAAAAACTCATCCTGTAGCAACAATTCATCAGTAATGAAGCTCTTAATAAACCATACATGACACTTTGCTTACATCAATAAAAAAATTGGCACGAGATACATGCAAATCCATCCATAACAAACCATTTATTAATTGCCAAGTGATCAGGGGATGATAGGGTTCATGGGACATATGGAGGGAGTGTAATTAGAAAAATGTGGTATAATGATAGGGTATTAATACACGAATATTGTTCAACAATCAATCAAACAATGTACTGTGTGATAAAATACCAAAATATCAGTTGCCAACCATTGTTGTGTTATCCCTTTGTCACTTTTACACAAACTTTTCCTTTTTAAATTTATTTCATAGAACATGGATGCAATAAGTGAAATTGGGATTATGAGGGGAATGTAATGAGCGAAAATTGATAGAATGACAGGGAAATAATATGGATATTTTTCAATTGAAAATAAATCAAAACATGCAAACAAAACATATCTCTGTCCAGAACTTCGAAGTTTTAACAGTGTTCCTTTTTCAAAACCACAATTTAAACTGTTACTTTCTTTGAAATATTTGCTCGTTGGCTTCCAAACAATAATCTATATGCCCAGAATTATTTAATTACAACAACCATTGTATCCATATAATCATTATCTGACAGTCATAGCGAACAACATTGCAATCGCTATAAGAAACCACAATAGCCTTTGAGCCACAACCATACATTAACTCCAATGTTAAATCCTTTAAAACCAACAGGAACATGCATAATGCTTACAACCATTTATATCCATCATTTATTTCAACACTATTCAATGCAGTCAAACTGGACGTTATAACTCTTATTCGAGCATCAAACGATTTGCACACAGGTGTCCATTTTAATACAATCAACATAACGAATGAACCAAATAACATTCAATACTTCGATCCCAAGCTTCAAATAAATAAGTGTGTACAGACTTCTTCCAGAATTGCTAAACGAGGAACTCAACAAAATTCGTGCCCAAGTAACCAAGCACGCACAGTGCTCCCATCAACCATCGACTAGATTAAAACGATAGTGATATAATATTTAGGGTTTAAGATAGCAAGTGGAAGGTATGAACAGGTAGTTCGACCAGAGGGTTTGGTATTCAAATAGCCCAGACAACTCATGCCCTGTCACCATTTACCACATCACAATAATATGTAATAATGCTCTCGACTGTAAGGGTTTCCAAAAAAACAAACAACCAATTCCAACAAGAAACAAAATGAAGCCAATCCCTTTAATCAACATTGTAATATAAGCGACCAGGCACAAACCTGTGCCTGGCCATAAAGCATGCATAATGTTTCCATCAACTTCTGGGTGGCGTTAAGTTCGGACTGTGTAATGTTTTCCAGACAACTGTGTCAATGAGGGCATAGCAAGTTAGCCAACAATTCATGGTTTTTCCAAGACAAGACACGGGTTATTCTAGCCTTTCATAAGTTCACATTAAAACCCACAGGGTCGAAAAACTGTGTGTACATTAGCCGCAGAGACGAACATGGTGTGGAAAAACTTAATCATAGAGACCTGCATTACCAATCCATAGGTAGGGTACTCGCAAATCTCAGAGCTTTGGCAAACCATGATAACCAATTTCAATAGACAATCCAACCCAAAATACGAAGCTATGACAAAGCAAGATCAAATGCAATCTTTATTCAACAATTCTATGTGAAGGACTACACACAACAAGAGCACCACAACCATTTATTTTAAGAATGTCGACAGTCCATAACCACCACCATGGGAAACCAAGGACGCAAACACCAATACAGAGTTCAAAAGTATCATAACAGCTTAAGAATCACACGGACCGTGAGCAACCAAAGCCAAAAATTGATTCAAAGGGCAGAGTAACTATCATGGATGGAAGAGTAAGAAAACCCATACCTGGAAACCTCTGCACGAGGAAAAACAAGACTGTATATCTCCTTCACGACCAAACAAGGCAGAGCAACAACAACTACCAGAGCCAAAACAAAATGCAAGAATGACTAGGGTGATGGGCTCGAGGGGAGTTTGAGTGACATGCAGTAAATGCATGTTGCTTCTCCCTTCCAACTTCATTCAATTCAAAGTACAATCCAAGCCAATTCACCATAGCACTAAACCATTAATAAATCAAATATCCTTTTCCATATTATTTTGCAAAGTGCACCACCCCTTGGTAATGCCAAGCTTCTTCAAAATAACAATGTGCTAGGAACATAACCCAATGTGTGACCATTTATGAAACTCAAACAAGGTGCATGACCATAGTAGCAAGGGTCAAGAGCACCCATCCTTTGTCATAGTAATACACAACATTAGAACTTGAATGCAGTTCTTTTATCCAAGAGAGTAGCATTATTAACATCTATTAAATATCATCCAAACCATTTAACACCATGTTTAATACAATATTAAAACCAAAACTGGATAATAATTATTTCATCCACAGGGCAACCTTAACATATTCTGTGAGAGATCATCAAAGCCATTTAGCGTCATGTTTTAATCATCCAACCAACACATATCACCATAACATTTTAAACCATGATCTAAAACAAATGAACTGTAGAAGATTGTGCTGGTACCATCACATAGACAAACAAAATATAAACGCAACATATCCACCATAGCGCCATAAGTCTAACAAGGGGGTCCCACCTACTAGTTTATTATTAATATAGATATATAATAAATCTTGGCAATCATTTGTGAGCATAGTATTCATCGTTGCGCTTTTAAGCGCCAACAACTTGGTTGCAGTGTTTTGGGAAAACATAAGGCTCCTTAGCTTCATCCCACATCTTTCTAGAGTTGTTACATATCATCCCACTATCACGATCTTCCTTTACATTATTCCAATCAAAGGTGTCCCACCACTTGCACCGAAAAATAACACATTGGAAAGAAGAGAAGCCCACTTGAATGATCTCTTGTATCTTTCCAATGTAACCTGAATTCCCTCGTATTAGGTTTTGATAGCGATGGTTAGCACGACTAGATTGGTCAAAATCGACTTCCGCTCCACAATCTTATGTCATGTGTCCATCATCGACATCTTCTGTGCGAAAATGATGTCCATATGCCCACATAGATGCGAACAAATGCACCTATAAAAAAGTGAAAAAATCACAATGTCATGTGTCTAATAACCCGACCAATAAAATATAAAATATAGATGTTACAATTCAAAGGTGCATTATGAAGTTAAAAATGTACACAAAGAGATTATTTCCAAGTTGTTGCACCCAATCCCTATGTTTAGTGCATCCTCTTCAACACGTGGGTAACGATTGGATGCACTGTATTTCTCTCTAACTTGGTCAGCAACCAACTCATGTTGGGGCATATCATTGGTATATTTTCTTTTAAAGGATCAAGATAAGGCATGCTTCTACCATTCAACCATTTGAATTATTTCTTGTCACTGTTCCATTTCCGCCTCTTCTATTTGTACAATGCGACCCACGACTGTGTTGCCTCTGAATTGTAAAGAATGAATTTATTGATGGCATCAATTTCTAAATTCGTTGATGTACATATTCATGACATCAAACCGACATATAGTACATATCAGATCAAATTATACATTATGAATTTCAGTTTGAATAGTTACTATGTAGAAATTTGACAAACGATAAGTCACGTACTCTTTATCAAGCGCTTTTTCCCATTCGTTTGGAGAAGCTCCCCTTCTCTTTTGTCTTCATCCCTTTCGTCGTCCCAAATCACCTCACCTGGTGTGTTGTCGATCTGCTTGATGTACTCACTGGCATAATATAAATACTCATATGATATGTACCCCTCTGCCATAGACCCCTCAGGTTTCTCTCTTTGTTTTTTGTTTTTTTCTTTCCTAAGAAAAAATGCTTTTATATTTTGATGAGAAATATATATATGTTCCATCAGTTCTTTTAGAACTGTTCCAGCCTACTCCAAACCCTCATGATAAAGGTCTGGCCACAAAAAAATTGTTTTTGTCTATCCCAACCCTTTTTTTTTTACCCAAAAATACATCGTTTTTTCCCTGTACATTAAGATCCACTAGTTGTATGAAACTAGGTGCATGGTCTTTCCATATACATTGATTTATAAAAAAGAAGATCAAAAAAAAAGTTCAGGAAACTATCAACAAATACAAAACATTTTACAAATGCATTTGGTATTCCCATTTTCTATCATTTTATAGTTGAAACTCCATGGCCTCAGTTTCGACTCTGTCGTGGAACTCACAGTAACCAAAAGCTCTGGGTTGAAGCTCTAATGCTTCCTTAGATAATTCATCTGCATTTTTCTTCAGTTCACGGAGGATGTGATTGAAAGATAACTAACAGAAGGACTGCATAGTATATTTGATCTCCTGTATGACATATGAGAGATTGATAGTTTGAATTGTGATCTTATTCAGGGCCCAGTCTATCACCAATTTGGAATCTCCAAAAATCTGTAGTTTCTAAATGTCTTTTTCTTTTGCTGTATTCAGGAGTGTCCAAAGGCCAATGAACTTAGTTATGTTGTTGGTACCAGGTTCCGAAGCATAACGGATGTGGATATAGTGACTGTGGGAGATATGCAGAACTGACCCCACTTCATCCTCGATGGATATCCTTGGCTTGCTCTATCAAAATACCCCCAAGGTATCTCATAATCAATCTTTGAGGGGATGGGAAACCTGGGATTTCAATTCCTTAGATCCTCTTTGTAGGTGGAAGCCAGTGATAAGGTATGCATTGTTGTGATCTCAAGAGGGATATACTTGTCCTCAAAGATAGCTTGATTCATTTCCCACCATATGTTAGTGATTAACATACTTGGTAACACTGCATACAAACTAACTGTTCAATCTTGTATCTAAGTCTTGAAGTAGTCTTCCAATGACAAACCATTCCAGTCTGAATTTGCTTGTAATTTATCCTTGATCAATGATGCTACTTGGCCTGTATAAGCATGAGAGGTAAATAAGTGAAAAACTGATTCTGAGCAAGTTTTACAAAGTGAACATCTTCCAGAGCCCGACCAGTCCCTCTTCAAAAGGTTGTCCCAAGTCAATAATTTAAAGTTTAGGGCAAGCCACATGGTAATTTTACAGCGAATCGGGCCTTTTAATTTCCAAAGGGGTTTCCACCACCACGAAGATTCACCATCCCGAGTCTGTGATTCTTGCCAGACTTTATATCCAAGCTCAGTGGTGAAGGAGGCATCTCTGGGGTTTTTGGTCCAGCAAAGGGAGTCCTCAGACTCATCTAGTCTCACATAGTTCTTGCAGAGTAAATCAATGTAGCTTTCCAATTCAAGCTTGTCATCTAGAGGTAAATCCAAGCTGGTCATTGATTTCCAACTTGGGTTCCCTCCCAGTTGAGGGGATCTAGTACATGCGCTTGATAGGAAGAAAAGGCCATGTTCTTTAAGGGCTTGTAGGAGGGGGGGAGACAATCTATATTGATTACCTGCTCCAAGCCATGGATCCTCCCCCAACTTGATGCTTCATCCATTACCTATGTTCCATGTCATTTAAGACCCAACCAACGGGTAGGCGGAAACAAAATCTTTCCAAACAAGCAATCCATTGATTTTTTTGTTCGAAGTTTTGAACCATTCTTCAATTTTTTTGCCTGGGAAGTATTTTGTACTAATGACCCTCGTCCACAATGAATTACCTTGGGTAAGGCACCAAAGGTTCCTGCCTGCCAATGCTTGTGCAAAGGGATGAATTTCTTTTAGTCCCCATCCCCCCAACTCTTTTGGTAACACAATTTTATTCCATTGTACTAGGGGCATGCCAACTAGGAAGTGTTGTCCAACCGAGAGGTATTGGAAACACATTCTTCTAATATTTTGTAGTACTCCTTTAGGAATTTCCTTGATAGAATTCCAGTACACCGGGATACTTTCCAGAACATCCTTTAAAAGTACCAGTCTTCCTCCTCTAGAAAGTGTACGATTGACCCACATCATTATTTTGGCCTCGATCTTCTTCACTAACCAATTCTAATCTCTTTTTTTATAACAATTTGGTTTCAGATGGAAGCCTAGGTATTGTATACCCTCCTTGATGGATAGTCTGTGGGCTGGGAGCAGATTCAAAATATAAGCCTAGTCGAATTCAGAGACATTGTTCAAGTTTAAGTTTGATTTCTCCAAGTTGATCTGCATGCCAATCGCTCTGCAATGGCTATCCAGGATATGTTTGAGGGATAGAGCTTCAGATTGTGTACCAAGAATACTGCAAAAAATGTTGTCGACAAATAATAGATGGGAGATAGTCTCCGAGCTAGTGATCTTGATACCATTGAGAAGGTATTGGTTCTTGGCCTCCTTAATTAATTTGTTGAGGGCCTCTGCTACAACCAGGAAGAGGAAGGGGGACAGTGGGCAACCCTATCAAACTCCTCTAGACACCTTGAAGAAACGAGATGAAGATCCATTGATCAACACCACAAAAGAGGCACTGTTTAGACACCCCGTGATCCAATTGACCATTTTGCAGTCCAACCCCATATTTAAGAGAGTGATCCTGAGGAAAGTCCAGTCCACCCTATCATAGGCCTTCAATAGGTCTAACTTGAGGATGACTACTTGGAGATTTTTCATTTTTATGGAGTGTAGTGTTTCTTGTGCCAAAGTTACCACATCATGGATCTAGGGATTATGTAGGAAGCCAAATTGTTCTTCACTAATGAATTCACTCATCAAAGGTTTGAGATGTTTGGAAATAATTTTAGAGATCAGATTGTAAGACACGTTGGCATGGACAATGGGTCAAAATCCACAAAGGATATTTCATTTTTTTTTTGGTATAAGACAAATGAAATTAGAGTTTAGGGCCCCATGAATTTGTCCTACTCTTTGGGACTCTCGGACCATCAACAATAAATCCTACCTGATGAGTTCATAAAACGTCTTATAGAATTCCACTGAGAACCCATTCGAACCCGGGCTCTTGTCGCTTTGCATAGGGAACAAGATTGTTTTGATATCCTCCTTCGATACTTCCTCGACTAAAGTCCTATTCATTTCTTCTATAAAGACACAAGGGGATTTTGGGACCACAGAGAGGATATCTTGTATGGGGCATCCTTCTGGTGCCTTGAAAAGATTTTCAAAGTGTGTGGCCCTTGCTTCCAATTTTTGTGAGAAAGTGGAAGCCATATTACCATTGTCGTCTTTAATGTCCCATATTGTGTTGTAATTCTTTTGATGGTTTGCAAAGGTGTGAAAGCATTTTGTATTATTGTCACCAACCTCCAGCCAAAGGGCACAACTCTTCATACGCCACATTTGTTCCTCTTTCAGAGCCAATATCTTCTTATTTCTTCAAGGTGTTTCAAATCCTCCAATTGACTAGGACTAAGTGTCCCCCTTCCAAATTATTATGAAGAGTCGACAATTTGGTTTCCATCTCGTGTAAGTATTTTAATTTGTTAACCTTCCAGATTTGTAACCACTTCTTGATAGCCCATTTTATACGAGTCAAATTATCTCCAAATTATTTCATCAACAAAGTCGGGCTGTCGAGAGCAAGATGGCACCAATTGTTTTTTACCAAATTGTTGAAGTCTTCTTCTCCAAACCAGGCATGGCAGACTTTAAGTGGGGATGGAGGGGGAGATTATCTTGAATCCCATTGGGGCATAATTGGGAAGTGGTTTGACAATCCCCCTTTTGAAACCCAAGATTTGGATTTGAAATTCAAATTGTAAAAGGATTCCGAAATGGAAAATATATCCAGTCTTTTTTCCACATAGCCAGATCTCGTTTTGCAATTGTGCCAGGTGGGAGAAAGTTTATTCGGTTCTAAGTCAACCATATGGTGGTTCTCCAGAAAAGTTGAGAAGAAATGTTTCAATCTGTCCTCTCTGTAAAAAGGACCCCAAACTTCATGTAATGAGAGGGTAAAGTTCGTGTCCCCCCTGACAATGGTGAAAGGGTCTTAAAACATCTTCTCATCCAACAAAGCTTCCCAAAAGGATTCTCTATCTTCATAAGGTCGATAAATATTTAGGATAGAGAAGGTAAGGTTGGTATCCTTATGTCTCAGAGAAACCTAAATCGTTGATTTTGCATTATGGGTGGACGAAGCTCTGAAGTCATGGATCCAACCCAAAATAAGGCCTCCCGACATCCCATCCACATCTAGAGAACTAAATGACCAATTCTTCAGGAAAATCTCCAGGGTCTCTCTAGCTTTAGAAGCAATGCACATTATTTCTTGTAGCATTATGATATTCGGATTATGACTCTGGATGAGTCACTTGAGGGCTAATCTTTTGCGAGGGCTCCCAATCCCTCTGAAATTGAATGACATAATGATCATTTTGTGGTGGGGGAAAGGGCGATCCCCGCCTTAAAATGGTGGATTGAGTGCCTTTTTTAGCCTTTGTTACAACCTTCTCTTTTGCTTCATGGAGGAAGGATTTTCTTCCAGCCTACGATATTGTGGGGGGATCTAGGGATAGACCCCCTTTAGAAGGGATCTTGGGTTTCTGAATGCCTTTCGATCTTAGAGAGTATAGTTGTGTGGGATGAGGAGAGGAGTTGTTTGTAATTGAGGAGGGGGGGGGACATAGTCTAGGTGGGTACG
>SNQJ01S0010008.1:167231-191311 GCA_010110895.2 Picea sitchensis | reverse complement strand
CTTAGTTTTTCCACCTGTCTCAGCGTCATTCTTGAATGAGTCTTGACTGTATGAGGGTGGACGATAAGAGGGTTTTGGAGTAGGGTGGGGAGTCAGAGGATTTGGGGAAGGGGAGGAGTTCTCAATTCCAATAATTTCGAAATTACAGGTTAAAGGAGAATAAATGACCATACCTTAATAAGTCCTCTGAACCAAATCATCGAGAGCCTGGATGGTGGGAACCACCTCATCATGGCTTATATGTATATTCTCCTAAAGGCCATCCACTTCCACTGTCTCAACCCGCTATGTGCATCCTATCATGGAATTAATTTTCCAAACCCTTTTAGGTCCTGAAAAGTTTGGTAAAGGGCGAGTGCATTGGGCATGAATGTGGCAAATCTCATGGCACCCGTGACAGTGGAAAGGAAAATGCCAATAGTCAATTTTTTTATTCTAGGTTATATCTGCATAGATAATGTCAATGGACTCGATCATTCCTTTCCGAGTGTCCACTTCAATATGAATCCAGGCCCATCTATGGTCTTTTTGGGTGGCCCTGTTGGGTTCTAGAACAAAAAATGTTCCTAGTTTATTGCCAATTGCCTTAAGGGCCTCCAAAGACCAGAAAGCCAATGGAAGGCCGGGTAGAATGGCCTAGACTCATAGGATAGTATTAGGCTCCTTCACAGGATCGAATTCGACAAACCATGGTTTTATTGTGAGTCCAAAAGGGCCTCACAACCAATATTTTGACAAGATACTTCTGCAGTGAGCCTCCGAATGAAAAATATACGTAGTCCCACCTTGAGCGAGAATGTGAAAATATGGTACATAACCGATTCAGGGGAGCCACTGAGATTCCAACCAGGCATGTAGTGCCTTATCCCCTGGGTTTTTACCTGTGAAATGACCCAYCAGTGTTCAGATGACATAATGCAAAACCTCTGAAATTGGTATGTCTTTGCCAACTACCATTTGAACCGAGACACTTTTCTCCCTTATGCTCTTTGATGCTCGTCTTCCATACTTCTACGGAGGGGGATCCACAGACTTAGTTTTTCCACCTGTCTCAGCGTCATTCTTGAATGAGTCTTGACTGTATGAGGGTGGACGATAAGAGGGAACTTGTAATGCCTGGTCCTCGCATTCGATAGCGGAAGGGGTGGGGGGAATGCGTATGAGGGGATGCTTTTCTGAATGTGATGATCCGTATACCTGCGATCAGATCGAGGGGACTGCGAGACACAACCTTCTGCATGTTCGAAATCTATGGAGGATCCAGGATGAGTGTTGAAGGGAAAGTATCGAGAAATATGCTGCTTGAATTCAAATAGGGAGGGGAAGGCCTTCGTACACATGGGAGACGATTCATAGTCCACCAAATTGTCTCGCTCCATAATTTCGGTTGGGGGTTAATGCTTCCACATGTGTGGAGGGTTGGAGGGGAGGGAAAGATGGAGGGAGAATGTCGGGGAGGGGACAAAGATAGGTGGTTGGAGAAGTGGGTTGGGCCCTACGATCCCTATGCCAATGGTTATGTGCGCATCTGAAAGACTAACCGCAGACCCCCCAAGGATGCCCTTCCCTCTTTCCTCAGCTTTTTCTCTTTGTCGAACAAATCCTTTCAATTTATTCATGTACCTCTCTAAGAAGAACATCCAACGACATGAGACCACTTCGGCTAATTCAACCTCATCTACTAGGTGAATTAGAAGATATACCTGTAAGTCCATGAAACTCGTCGACAATTCCTTCTCAAACATACAAACAATCTCAGCTATCTCTTGACGCCATCATGGAATGCTAGCCATATGAATCTCCTTTGATGTGATCCAACGTACAAATGCAAATAATTTAGATATGGCACGTCGTAGGTCCTAGGGGAAGTGATGGTTCACACACCCACGCATGAGCAAAGGATAATGACACTACAAAGCAAACACATACAAAATTAATTTTGTTTTATCCCATGGCATACAAAATAAAACAAATAATAAATCATGTTTTTGACATACGTACTCTTAGAAGGTTCAAATGGTCATGTGATTTCAACCCCGACAAATGGTCTTGCACAATGAAGATGCATCGTAGTGAAGACCCATATAAAGAAGGCACCTTCACACCCAATATAACTTCCTTTGCCAAAGAAAGATAATCTTTCTTCAAAATCCATGGGACATCAACTTCTTTAAAAGACCAAGAGGGATCGACCTCTCCTCTACTTTCTTGTCTTGGCCAATGTTTCTTTTTAGTTTTTGAAGAAATAAGATCTCTCCTAACAACGAATGTGTCACTTTCTTTTGATGATATGTGCCTCCATAAAGAATATGAAACATTTTTAAATATATGTGTGGGATCTAGTTAGTGGGCAATCTTAAGATGCTCCCAATATGGGAGCTCATAAAAGACAAATTCCCTTTTCATCCCAATGGGCAATTTATCAACATAGGTGTTGAAGAATTATGGATCATCAAACATAGGCTCCCCATTTGAATCGAACATTTTTGTAATCTCCTTCTCCTTCTCTCTCTCATATGCTCTAAGCCATTCCATTGGTGTCATTATTGCAGGGCTTTGGGTTCTCTCTGGTTTACCATTGAAAGCAAATGTTGCTCTTCTGTAAGGGTGTTGTTCTGGGAGGAATACCTTGGAGCAGTTGTACACTGGCTTTCGTAGGTGGTTGGACCACCTAGCCTCCATAGAAGGTCCATGAAATTTACATCCATGATACCCTTTTGTTACAAGACCTGCAAAATTATTAATGTATAAAGAGCACGTTAGCGTTGAAGATCAAAACAATCACAACGAATTAAATATGCCAAAAAATATTGTTATGTATATAAACAAATCAATAAACATGTAATTTACCAAAGCAAACTCCTAAGCCTAGATAATCATGTGAGGAGTAAGCACATATGCCATATAACGTAAAACTCCTCTCTGTTGTGATGGGTCTTGATACATCGTATACATGTATCCCTTCCCATAATTCCTTCGATTCATCTACCAATGGTTGTAGGTAGACATCCATATTTTTCACTTGTCTTCTACCAGTGACTATAAGAGCCAACATAAGATGTTCATTCTTTATTGACAACCTTGGGGGGATATTGTTATTGATCACTACTGTAGGCCAAACATAATAGTTGGTGTTTTGGAGGAAATATGGGTTGACACCATCCATGGCTATGTTGAGTTGTATACTTCGTACTTCATTCTTGAATTTTTCGAGCCATGTATTCTCTATATGCTTCATGGCTATTGAATTTGTTGGAATTCACATAACTCTTCACTCACTTCTGTGCGAGGCATGCCATCCTTGAAACATAACTAATTATTTGCAATGAAAGAGCCTTTGAATCATTGGGATTATAGACATGTGCCTCAATATCTTATGAGGAGAACCATGTGATTTTCCCTTTTTATTTGATTTATGGTACCTGCCATGCCCACATTTCAGACATATCTCTGTGTTTGCATATTCTCCTCTATATAGAATATAATCATTTAGACATACATGACATGATATGTACTGAACACCCAACATTTTCAACATCTAATTTGCCTCTTCACAGCTACCGGGCAAGACATTATCACTCAGAAGAACCTTACCTTTGAATAACCTGCAATTAGTGGGCAATATAAATGTACAATGTCATTTAACGTTCATAAAATCGACCGTTTTAATGTTGATTATGTGACAAGATTTCTCAAAATATAAGAGAATTGGTGGTTAGTTACCTCAATATTGCCGAGTAACATGCATTTGACATGCCAAACTTTATTTTCGAGTTGTACAGTAACATTGTTATCCCCAACTAGGTAGACTTTGAACGACTAGGTCTAAAGAGAGGGGTGGTGGAAGCATATTTCAGGCTTTCGAAAAAGGTATCAATGATATGAGCATCATCCCCTAACTCGTCATTCTAGAATGCATCTAACAACATTGTCTCCATGACAGTAGTATCTCGTAAATAATCATCCATACCAACCTTTATTTGATTGACTCCATTGCCAACTTGTGAAGGAATATTGTTGTTGTAGTCATTTCTAATTGGTGAATCTGGACGTAGTGGGAATTGAATAGGTGCTTGATTCAACCATTCTTTGCACGCTTCCTCTCCGAGTTGTGTTATTATTGTAGCCTTATCTCGATTTGACATTATAGTGGGGTGCAACATAAGATGATAGGTAGGTCGTTCGACATCAGAATCCTAATTTCAAAAATATTGAACATTAGTACATCAATGATATTAGTAAGCACAGTGCAATTGGTTTGTTCAAATTACATTATACCAAACAATTATTACCATCGATGATCCATGATTGCGGCTAGAAGATGGCATGTTACAATTGGTAGGGTAAAGTAGTTGTCCATTTTCATCTACCAACTATTTGCAGTATGTTGCTCCTGATAAGAGCTTTCGACGTTTTCGAACTGGTGGAATATTTTATGCATCTGAACTCGATTATGAATCAGGATCCTGGAATTTGGATACATTTTTATTCAGATTGACATGGATAAAAAAACAAATTCAATTAGATAATCGAAATATAAATAAAGTCTGAACTTACTAGAGATGAAAAGGGAGAACGTTGCGATGGATTTTGAGAAATATGGAACGGGATGGAATTTGAAGAATTGGTCATTCGATATTATAAGATTTTCTCCCTGCATTTGAGCAAAATCAACATTATTTTTTAAGAATAATGTGACTTTAAGTGGAAAATGTATACTATAAAGTACTGCAATTCATGTGGATGTATCCTAAAAGATAATTTAAGATGAATATAATATTTTATGTGCAAATAAAAATTCAGATAACTTCTAAAGCATAACAGTGCACTTAATTAAACCAAACACATTGGTGCATATATAACAATGTAAAGCATTGTGAAGTTTAATTACTCACTGCACCGACGATCAAGATTTCAAATAAAAAAAAGAATTATATGATATCGGTGCTCCAAAAATATTTAGCGCACCCGTGCGTTTCAGAAACGATCGCACCGGTGTTTTGAAAAGAAAAAAAAACGCGAGTTTGTTTTTTTACAACTGAAAAATGAGCGGGAATTTATTTTTTGAAAATCTAATTTCATAAAGTCCTTTAAATAGTAAGAATCTATTCACTATTTTGCCAAAATTTACAAGGGAGATATTTGCAAGAGAGACATACCAGGGAACACTTTGTAGTAGCAGAATACTTTGAGAGAACAAAATTATTCAGAATATCAGAATTTGAAGGGTATGGTGATTCACTCAAAACCCTTTTCATAAAGTCATTTAAATAGTATTAAACTATTCACTATTTCATTATTTTGCCAAAATTTACAGGGGAGAGATTTGTAAGAGAGACATATCGGGCATCACTATGGAGCAATAGAATACTTTGGAACAACAAAATTATTCAGAAGATCAAAATTTGAAGGGTATGTTGATTCACTCATAATCCTTTTGGAGCAGCAAAATTATATATATATATATATATATATATATATATATATATTCATACTTACCTTAAACCCTTGCTTATGTGACTGCAAAATTTCACTTTAGGGTTTAACTCCCTCTATCACTTCACAATTAGGGCTTTTCATTTTAGGCATTTTAAATTTAATGGGTTTGCATTTCTATATATAAGGTGTTTGGCGTGTGATGCAAGGGGATCACTTATTGCATCGGATCCAAACCCTCTCGGCCTTGTCACATTAAAAAAAAACGGTTTTTGGTTATCGATGTGCCTATTTGACTATAACGCATCTGTGCTCTTACTGATAAAGCACACCAAAAATGTTGTAAAATATTTTTTTAATTTTTCGTTCATTGATGTGTAATTTTTTTTAGTTATTTTTTTCGTCGATAGTATTTTTTTTTTCATTTTTTACTCTAGTCGCAGTGCGGTTATCGATACATATCACACCGTTGTAATTTAAAGTATTTTTTTTATTTTTTATTTTTTGTCAGTGCATTTCCTATATCAAACACACTGGTGCGTTCATATTATTACAACGCACCAGGAACCAGATTTGTTTTTGTTTATATTTTAGCTGAAAATTATGTGATTTATTTATAAAATATATTTAATAGCTTTTGTATTGAATGATACATATTGTATATTGAAAAAAATAATGTGTGAGAATAGTTCAAGTAACAAAAATTATGATCGAAACAATGATAACACATCAAAAAAACAAAAAAGACAAGTTCTTTGAAAATTCTATACGAAGTTAATATGTTTGAACTATATGTAAGTTCAACTAATATGTATTGGTTAGTGTGTGTCATGCAGAGCCACAAAATGAGGAAGCTTGATAAGATTCTTTGTGATCTAAGTGTAGAAGAGCGTAAAAGTTTGATGGAAAAATTGCAAAATCATGAATAAGGTGAATGAAAAAATACTATTCAAGGTGAGTTCTTTTTTAAATTTTCATTAATAATATAGTTAAGAATATTAGATAGCATGTTTCAAACAATCTATTAATTCACATATGTTTAATCTTCTACAGGGACCAACAACAAAGGAACGAAATGTCGTCCTAAGGAAATAAAAATCATAGAAGATGTAAATGATGATGAATTGGTCCTTAGCTCATCTAGAGTGGTGCTAGAGGTTAATGAAAGGGGTGAAAACTTTTACAAAACCATGAGGGATATAGTGGAACAGACGTATAGACGTACTTTCCACTTACAATACATAAATCAATCCAATAATTCCAAGAACCAGGTTATAACTAAACTACAAGAAGCGTTTCCAAAGCAATGGTCAATGAGACCTGTCAGACTTGCAATAGCAAAAACATACAACAACAACAAAAAAATTATTCAAAAAATAATATTCTTAAAAATGTTTTAATTATGGAATATGTATATATATATATATATATATATATATTGTAAGTAAGAGGTTTTATATATAACGGGCCTTCAAAAAACCAAGCCAGAGGTACAAAAACCAGACAGTAACCGTATTGTAGTTACTGAACTGCCCCAATAGAGGGGAAACCAGTTCAGCCGGCCGGGTAAGTCGAGCATTGATAATTTAACAGTCTTATAGAGCAGAACTAAGTTGACTCGAATACAACTAAAATAAGAGCCTATTAAAAAGTAAAGAACCCCTGTGGGATCAAACACTTGGCAAATAACCTGGCCAGGTGGCAAGAATGGCCTCGTACCAAGGTTCCTCTTCAACGAGTGTCCCTTTGCTTTCCAACTGCATGTCAACGGCCACATTGCTCTCGTCCCTGTTGGCGACTGGCGAGGTGTCCTGTAGCGCATGTTGTTCTGTAGCCTTCTCCACGTCTGTGTCCTCATGCTCGACCTGCTCCTCAACGATCTCTGTGGAACGTTGCGTCTGGGCGTTTCCTTCGCTGGTCTCTGCATGGGGTTCCTCTGCTGAAGCCGCACCTACTGGGTCAGGGGGGAAAGCATCTTGGAGGGAGGAAAGAATCTGAAGGAGGGTCGAGATCTTTCCATTCGTGATCTGCAGACGGAATTGGAGGTCCTCCATCCCCTAACGGAGTTCGAAGACCAGACCATAGAGAATAGTAAAACTTTCTCTCAGCTGCGAGTCAAAGATAGAGTCAGAAGACGGGTGCTCGTTGTTTCGGGCTCTTTGAATAGGAGGTGGCTCCCCCATGGGAGGCCTTGAGGAGCCAACTACTGGTGCATGGGGAGGCTCAAAAGTTCTGGAATTCAAAGGGACGAGAAGGTATCGTGAAGAAGTGCCCGGGGAGATGTCAATGATGGCTAAGCATTTAAACCGAGAGACAAGCGAGGTGGAGGAGGCGAGAGGTGCTGGCTCAGGCTGGAGAGGTGGTGAGGAGATCGTGGAGGGCAAACCAGGAGGCGAGACAGAGGCCCGGGGCCGGGGAGGATGCCATGAAGAGCCTCTTCGCGGTCGTCCCCTTTGACGCGACATAAGTTTCATTGAATGAATGCAGAAAAAGACTAAGTGCTCCAGGCGGAAGCAGAGAACCTGGAGATGGCCAGGGGTTGTGCTCACCATGAAGGTCCAGTTTGAACCAGGCCAGGGCAGCGGGGGTAGGTGCAAGTCGGTCCGCGAGTGAGGGTGAGAAGCTAATACAAACAACATAGCCATAGAAAAATTCGTAAAGGGGACGGGTGCAGCAGAATTAAAGTCGTTGCAACAACGTAAGGTCAATTTAATGCAGGGTCGGGGTGGCGGGTGTTGGCATGAGTTCATCACATGGCTCCCTACCTCATTGGCCTACCTGTACTTCCTCCTCGCGCTAGTTGGCTTGCACTAGCACCCCATCCGGGGGTGTGTCCACTGCCTCAGCTTTACGGATACATTGCTGGAGAATGGGGTGATCAGGATCGAGGGATGCTTTGCAAAGGAGTTCCGGTCCATTCCAATGGGTCCCCAGATTAGCCAGTTCATCCACAACTTGATTCGCCTTTCTCCTGATATGAGCAGGTATAACGGCCTGATTGGGTTGCAGCAAATCTATGATAGTCTTTAGCCCGTGTGAGAGTCTCCAACTGGGTGATATTCTATCCGGGTTCGCTCCATTTAAAATTCTGCAAAGGAGATTGATGATGATTTGAGAATCTCCCTCTACAATCAGCTTGGTGAAATTGTGCTCAATGGCTAATTGCTGTCCTCTAATGAGCCCCCAAAGTTCCGCTGCGTTGTTCGTGGTATGACCAAGGGAGCCTGCGTTTATGAGAATGATGTGCCCATGATGGTTGCGAAAGACTACTTCGTAGCCCGTTGCTCCTAGATTGCCTTTAGAGGCTCTGTCAAAGTTGAGCTTGATAAAGTTGACTGGGGGGGCGGACCAAAAGGAGGGGTTGCTGAGAAGGGGGGGATAAGAAGAGGGGGGAAGTGGGTGATGAGATGGAAGGGGATTCCAGTACTGAAGGATTAGGAGTTTTGAGGGATTGTTGATCAAGTCTTTTTCAGTCCATAACTGAAGGTTGAGAGTTTCCATAATATTGAGGCGGCATTGGTTCCAGCAGTGTTGCCACGGGAGGGAGACATTTCTCAAAAGCCTCCTATTTCTTTCTTTCCATACCTGCCAAAGAATGAAGCCTGGAAGTAATTGCCATATACAATTTAGGAGGGGAGATTGGAAAGCTTGGTCCCTCCAGTCCGTAATGGTATCAATGATACTATCTCTTTTGCGATCCGAGGTACGCATGATAAGCGCTACTTGATCCCATATTTGAGCAGTATAAGGGCAAGAATTGAGGAGATGATTCATGGTTTCGTCTGCCTCTCCACAAAGCATGCATATAGAAGGCCCAACAAAACCTCTTTTTGAGAGGTTATCCCAGGTTAGAATGCTCGAGTGGGAAACGAGCCAGAGAAAGAGGGTAATTTTAGGCCAGTGTTTAAGATTCCAGATTTTGCGCCATACTTTCCTTGTAGGTGGAGGGTCTAATTGAGTTTTGACTTGATAGGCTTCCTGTATGTTGTAGGTGCCCCGTGGCGAGTATCCCCATCGGAGGATATCCTCTCCTGCGAACTTGGGGATTTTCCTTTTGGATACTTCCTCCTGCCAGAGTCCCAGATCCACGTGCGCTTCCAGATTCATGCGTTCCCTATTAAGGTACCAGCACCGCCAGGTGTCTTCTGGGGGATTGTCCTGCCAATAATCAGCTACTCTTGTCAGGCCCGCAAGTGTAGCTTGGGTACTGATATGCCCAGCCCAATCCTTGTGGTCCAAAATTGGCCATTGCTGCCAGGAATCTTTCCAGAAAAGGGCTATTTGCCCGTTTCTAATTTCCCAGAAAGCATGCTGAGTAACTAGTTGTCTGTTCTGCTTAGCTGCTGTCCAGATTAAGGATCCTGGGTTGTCCCCATTCCATCGTATTAAGTTCTTTTCCGCCACATTTGGTACATATTTTTTCCTCTAGATTCTTGCCCAGAGATCCTTGGGATTTTTTAGCCACCGCCACCATATTTTGGCACTTAGAACTTTGTTCATGATAAAGGGGTCCCGTAATCCCAGGCCTCCTTGTGCTTTGGGTTGGCAAAGTTTGTGCCAACTGATCAGCGCTATTTTCTTCCCTATGTTGAGGCCTTGCTAGATGAAATTTCTTTGTAAGCTTTTAATGGTTGTGAGGACGAACTTTGGAGTAGCCAGCGCCGAGAAGGTGTAGACAGGAAGGGCCTGAAGAATAGCTCGGAGAAGAATGAGACGACTAGGAAGGTTTAGAACTCTGAGGGTCCAAGAAGAAAGCCTCTTGGTGAAAGAGGACAGGAGATGTTCCCAAGAGGAGTTCCTGAGGGCATTATCAATCAAGGGGATGCCAAGGTATTTGGACGGAAGGGAGCTTCTTTTAAATCCTAAGATATTAGAGACATGGCGCTGAATCGGAGGGGGTGTATTGAAGAAAAAGATTTGGGATTTATCTTTGTTACAGTCCAAACCCGAGGCTTCAGAGAAGGTTTGGAGGATCGAGAGGAGGGAGTTTGCTTCACGAGCAGTCGGGGTCCCCATCAAAAGCGTGTCATCCACAAATTGACTATGCGAGATAGGGGGGGAGATGCCATGCAAAGGGAGGCCTGTCAGTAGGTTGTTTGCAACAGCTGCGTGAATGGATCGACTAAGTCCTTCGGCCATAATGATGAAGAGGAATGGGGAGACAGGGTCTCCCTGTCTAATTCCTCTTGAGGGGGAGAAGGGTTGAGAGGGAACACCATTGATAAGAATGGAAAAAAATGTCGAGGAGGTTAGATTCAGAATCCAAGTCACCCATAGCTTATCAAAGCCAAAGGTGAGGAGCATTTCCCGCATGTAGTCCCAACTTATCTTATCGAAGGCCTTAGAAAGGTCTAGTTTAAGGAGCATACCTGGCGTTTTGGTCTTCTGCAAAGAGTGGATCACTTCATGGGCTAGGATGATGTTGTCCAGGATTTGTTTGCCTTCAACATAGCCCGATTGCTCCGGAGATATGATTGTCGGTAGGATGGGCTTGAGTCTTTGGGCGATCACTTTTGTTAGGAGTTTGTAGATGACATTGTAGAGGGCTATGGGTCTGAACTGCTTAGGATGGTGAGCCTGCCCCTCTTTGGGGATGATGGTAAGGAAAGTCACATTGAGAGCCTGAAGGACTTGTCCTGTGGATCGGGAGTCTTCAATAATTTCCCATACCTCTACCCTGATCAACGGCCAACAATGGTGGAAAAAATTGCTGGTGAAGCCATCAGGTCCAAGTGCCTTGCATTTGGGGGTGTCCTGAAGCACTTGATCCACCTCCTCAATTGTAATGGGCCGGAGCAGGGCTAAGTTTTGCTCCGGGGTGACGAGGGAGGGCACATGCTGCGTTACCTTAGCTATGGCCTCAGATCTGTTCGGGAATGGTTTCGTGAGGAGATCTTTATAATAGTCGACCAATGTCACCTCCAAGTCTTCATGGGAATGAATGGGCTCCTCGTTGGTGGAGGTTAAGTGCATAATTCTATTAGAATGACGTCTGTGGATGACAGTTCTATGAAAGAATTTGGTGTTTTGTTCCCCCTCCTTGAGCCATTGGATGTGTGATTTCTGTTTCCACAAAATCTCTTCTTGTCTTTTCCTGGCCTCCAGCTTTTGATTTACTGTTGCTTCCTGAGCTTTTAGCTCGTTCGTTAACCCTTGCATCTGGATCTGATTTTGAATCTCGCCCATCTATTCTGACAGCTGCTTTTGGGAGTTGAAGATATTGCCAAAGGTTTGCTTATTCCAGAGTTTGAGAATTTGTTTAAGGTTCTTTAACTTTTGCTGAAATCTGTACATTTTGGAGCCGCGGGGGACCTCTGCCTCCCTCCACCAATCCTGGATCTTTGCTTGGAAATCTGGATGGTTGAGCCAAAACTGTTCAAACCTGAAAGGTTTCTTCCATGGTGTGGCCGACACATCCAACCATAGTTGGATAGGCCAGTGATCTGAGCTGGGGATGTTCAGAATACTAGCTTCTAGAGCTGTTCCTTCCAGCATAAGGGAGTCAGAGATGAGGAATCGATCTAGTTTGCAGGCGATTTGGTGTAATCCGGTTCTTCTATTTGTCCAAGTATAATTTCCATTGATGGATTCTAGGTCGATAAGGTTGAGGTTGTCTATGAGGCTGTTGAAGTCACTGGAATCCTGATCCAGGCGTCTTGATCCTCCTTTTTTTTCCTCCAGACTGCGTATGAGATTAAAATCTCCACCAACAATCCATCTGTTATGTCGAGTTAGATTGGATAGGTATTCCAAGTTCCTGAGAAAGGCTTGCTTATCCCTTGGGTTGGCTGGGCCGTAGACATTGGTCAGGTGTCCCGGCTTGTTAGAACCAATAATCCTATAATCTGTAGTGATGGACCACTTGGTGGTGACAAAATTTTCCAGCAGCAAAGAGTTGGTGTTCCAGAGGATAGCCAGTCCTCCAGCTGTGCCTATGGCTGCAGTTGAAACTGCGTCCCCTTGCTTCCAACAGTAGGGGAGTAGCCTGTCAATGTCTTCAGTTGTACACTTTGTTTCCTGTAATAATACTATGTCAGGTTTTTCCGCAAGGATCAGATCTCGTAGTATTTTTTGCTTGCTACGTCCATTGAGGCCTCTGATATTCCATGAGATAATCTTCATGATGACGGGGGCGTGGGGAGAGGAGGAAAGTTGTCCGAGATAAGGTGGATTTGCTCTGAGTTTACCATGAAGTGGCCTATTTCTTGTATAAGCTTGTTGGTGGACTTCCTACCTCTTTTCTTTTCATCTTTATGAGTTTTACTCTGATTCTTTGACTGACTGCCCTGTATTCCCAAACCTTTACTGGATCGAGCAGATGAGTTAATAAATACCTTGTGCACCTTCTGTAATTGATCCCTAGGTATGGTGTACAATTTCTGATACCTGTAGGCGTGCTCAAGGTGCTCCAGATCCACCCCAGCTAGTTCTTGCTCTTCTAGCTCCATTTCAGCATCACCGTCCTCTGTCTCCAGAAAGTCTTGCTGGTCCACAGCAGTGTCTAGGGAGGGGTGATTTGATTCCTTTCCCTGCAATGGTCGTTCTTCCCCTTGGCTCATAGATTGAGGAGGATTATCCACATGGGGTTCATTGGGGTTTATTAGGGTTGTGGGATTCTTTGGTTGATCTTGTAGAATTGCATATTTATTACTAGTGGAAGGATCCTTACTTACTTGGGTTGGCTGCTTTCATCCTCCTTGTCTTCTTTTTCCTGCTGGTTGAGCAAAGTCGTCCTTGTCTTTGCCGCTTTCTGGGTTCCCTTCTTTGTGAGCAACATTGAGGGGGCACTCTCTGAAAAGATGACCGTGTTCGTGGCATTTCCTGCATCGGAACGAAATGTGTTCGTAATCGATGGTTTGGGTCCAGTCCTCGTCATGATATTCAAGTATTATGGATCCCGGTAGCGGCTTGGCTATGTTCAAGTATACATAGATGCACGCATAAGAGGTATAGTGCCTCTGCTTGGTGGCTTCTGAAGACTTAACATATATTCCTATGGTATTACCTATTCCGGCCAAGACCTCTTCCAGCCAGAATTCCTGGGGGAGAGAGTACAGTCTAATCCATACAGGTGCATGGGCAAAATCTTCATTTTTAGGGCTGAACTTCTCGGTCCAGAATCTTAAGAAGAGTCCTGCCGAGTTATAGAAATATGGCCCCCCATCAAAGATGTGATTGCGGTCCTCGAGGTTGTGGAATATGATTGTGAAGAACCCCTTGGAACCCAGTTGTAGCTCATAGTGTCCTCTTGGCTTCCACCAATATTGTATCCATTTGATCAGATCATGCTCTGAAGGCCAAAGCCCTAGGAATTTTCCTACGAGGGCGTAGTCTCTCATATATTGCTTTTTCTCTTCTATGCGTGGTGAGCTGATGATGTATTTTGGGGCCTGTGGTGCTTGTGGGATGCATTTGCCCGACATCCATGGAGTTGACGTTGTAGCCGGGATAGTCGCATTCTCTGGATCAATGTCCATCTCCCGATCCTTGAAGGTTCCTTCCGCCAGAAGTTTTGAGCACAGATCTGGTGGGGGCTCAAAGGTCGGTCATTTTAAACCTTCTCCAGAGTTTCCATTCCCGGTGGCCTGGCTGTAAGAGGCACCGTTCGACCCTCCTTCCATCCGAGACATGAGCCCCAGCGGGGCGAGCATTGTGGCAATGCGGCTGAAAAACCCTAAACCCTAAACCTAGTTGCGATCATCTTGGAATATGTATATATTACTACAAAGCATTCCTTTATTAATATTAATTTTGTTATATTTAGTTTTCATATATCAATATAAAAATAGTTTATTGTCTACATGTTACTTTTTTCAGGAAGATTATGAAAATCCCAAAGGATCAACGAGCTGATATCCGAAATATGCTAGTAGGAATGTCCAAAAAAGTGTACAAGGAGATGGTCAAAGGAATGGACATAATTGCATCACAGAAGGAGCCATTTCAACAACAACATGCTTCAAATGTGTGAAATCATTGAATTTTTCTATTAGGTACATATAAATAAATAATTTAGCATTAAATATTAATTTTCAAGTATTTTCTTGCAGAAAATAAAACAAAATGGAATCCATTCAGCTCATAAAACAAGACGACAAGGAAGAAAATGGTTGATAGCAAAGTTTGTGAGTAATTGTTATTTCCTGATAACATTAACTTAAGATTTCATTTTTGTATATTTTAAGTTGTTTTACAACAACCATCCTTGAATGTCTTCAAACAGATGCTAACATACAAAGAAGAGCCATTAGAAGAATTGATTGACAATGGGTTAAGTAAGGGTTGTGAGTATATGTTGACATATAAAAAATTAATTGTGGAATTTGTAAGTATCTATGTTGTTTTATTACTCTCATTTTATAATTAATGGAACAAAAAAAAACCTTTATATTAAATCTATGATTTATTATGGGGTATAAAACTTGCATGAAACAAAGTATGGAAATGTGCTAACCAAAGAGTTGTTGAGAGAAGACAAGAGATTTGGTTTTGAAATAATGTGTATTATTCAAGACTCAATTATTTATATGGTATGTTGTTTTCAATTTACATTCAGGTATATTATTTATTTCAATTTTTTATTATTCTCACCAATGTAGATACACTCATTACACTTTATTTTTATTTTTGTAGATGAAACTTGAAGAAGAGGAAAAAAATTGAGCCAATTAACAAAACATTCGACCAAATAACCCAAGCCATGGAAGTAGCTCGAACATCGATAACAGTTCCAGTGAAGAATGATGATCAATATATTTGGATATCAATGCAAGCTGTTTTATTTTTTGAAATAATTGTTTGTGAAAATCAAACATTTTGTTTACTGTAATGGACATAGTGTCCCAATTGAAAGACAAAGGGTTACCAATAAGTGTCCCATTTTGTATCACAAAGAGCCTCTTATTCATATATAATAAAATACATTTTATTTTATTTTATTGCGTTGTCCAGTGTTGCTATGAAATGTTGCATCGTTGATTAAATATATGGATGATTAAATATTATAATGAAGAGATGCGGAATTTGATGATATAACAAATTAATCCAAACATCATATCCAAATGCACTACTCAAAATTTAGTTTATATGAATACTATTATAATATATATGTCAATTTTTTTACGAACAATGGAATTAAAAGATAACAATAATTACACTGTCACAGGTCGATGTTTCTAAAAAGAGAAAATTAAAACCGATGCGTTTAATGCTAAAAAGCACCGATGCGTTTAATGATAAAAGCACCGGTGTTGTAATGAAACGCGCACCAATGCTGATATATAATTAACCAGCACCGATTGTAATTCTATTTTAATAACAACAATTATAATAATAAAAAATGGCCTTCCGGTGCATTTAATTAAAAAAGTGCATCGGTGCTTTTGTATCATACTTCCGCATCAATGCATTCTAAATTTCATGCATTGGTCGGGTTTGTCTTGTAATGCATTGGTGCATGGTATCATAGATTCGACTAGTGCATTGTTGTTACTAAAACACCGATGCGTTATGATTTGAAAGAGCGTCGGTGCCCCAATATTTTTTGGATAACCCCAGTGCTTTCTGTGAAATTTAAGCACTAGTGCTTTAAGTTTGAGAACACGTTGGCACATGGTATCATAGATTCGACTGATGCATTGTTGTTATTAAAGCACCGATACGTTATTATTTATAAACGCACCAGTGCCCCAATATTTTAGGACTGTCTCAGAGCTTTCAGTGAAATGTAAGCACCAATGCTTTATGTTTGAGAATGCACCGGTGCATATACACCATGAAGCGCACCGCCTAGAAAAACATCCGTTAAAACCTCCGCCCACCCATATTTTTTTAGTTATAATGAAGTTCCGTTATAATCTCCGCAAAAACATCTGCTACCAAAAACAAATGTTTTCGCAGAGTTTTTTTTGACAATTTTTGCCAATTTTTTAACACTAAAAATCTCTGCTATAACCTCCGCTACAAGGTCTTTTCCTTGTTGTGCTTCTCTTCTACTTTAGTCATATATTTTTGGGAGGTATTCTTTTTTTTTGCCCACTCCATTTTGGCCTTTTTAAATCTTTGAAGGTTTGAGAAGAATTGAAACATAATGGTTCCCTTCACCTGATAATCATATTCCTTCATTCATTTTCTATTATACTTTAAAATTCCTCATGTTGCATCTAATGAGAGTTGAATTTGAAAGGAGAAGGAGTCTTCTACTCATCTTTTTCCACATGAAGAAATATTTGAACATGATATGAGATGCCCCAACCCCAATCCATGTCCTTATCTTTGTTACTTTCTGAATCATAGTCTATGAAATTCTCCATGTAGGGATTAATTCAATGGCGTCCTAATCAAACAACATTAAACCTTCTAGTTTGTCCAATAGAAACTTTGCCAAAGGGTCCATCCTACTATATCCCCACTAATATTCTCTTTGCTTTGACATGCAATTTAGATCTCCTCCAATTACGACATGCTCATCCTTGACAACTTGAAGGCCATTTTTTTTCCCCAAAACACCTGTCTACCAATGTAAGGATCATACATATTGGAAATTGAAAAGTTTAACCCTAATTCCAAACACATTAATTTTTTTCCAAATCCTAGAGGTCAACATGTCTAAATATGGAGAGTGAAGGACTAATCCCAACTTGTAGCCACCCCTCCTAATTTACCTACATAATTTAAGGCAGTCCAACCCTTTTGTACGGAAGACAACGCGGATTTTGCTTCCCCCCCTTCCATCATGGTCTCTTGTAGTAACACTATATTAGGTTTATGAATTTAACTAGTATTTCAAGAACTCTTTTATAGGGTGAGCCTAATCCTCTGATATTGAAGGACGTTATCACCATTTTGACACTATGGATGGGTCTTCTCCTTATGTAAGAGCCCCTACAATGGCTTTCCATTTCCCATTCTAGATTCTCTTTCCGCTTTCTCTTGGGAAATTGTGAGGAAGGATTTCCTTCCAACAAATGTGTGGCTAAAGATTTGTCTTGTGTCCACCCCTAATCCCCAAGAAATTCCAATGCCTGCACATTCCCCTTTTTGAGGCTTCGTGGATCAAAGATGGTATCTGTTTTCCTTTAAAGGAGTGGCATGAAATTTGGCATTGGGGAAGGACTTCTTTGAAATAATTGGGAGCTTTTGCTCTGAGGCAATTTCCAAAGAAGGTTTAGAACATGGAGAATGACTTCAACCTTATGCATTGAGGTAGAAGGCTGGGGGACAAGCATATCAAATAATGGAATTTGGGAGCCATCCAATTTAGCCCCTTTTGGAAATTCAAAGAATCACATAATTCAATGGAAAGGGAATTGAAATACTGAGTGATAAACTTACCAACAAAATCATATTTTGTCCTTGGAATGGGTACCATGGAACTTATCTCTTTAGTTATTCTAACTTTAAAACTAAATTTAATTTGAAAACACTATATTTAGTGTTTTAGTAATCCGAGAGGCACAACAATTGGTTTATAAAGCATTACTCACACCAAAATATGTGTGAATTTGAATACTTGCTTTAAAATGGAAATATCTTAGTTTATCGATGATGATGATTGTTATTTTTCACTAAGACCAACTTTGGTCTATTGAACCATAAGAAGAACGGTAAGGAATTAGTTAGTTTGTGTATAATTTTATTTCTATGCTTGAAAAGATTAGATACGAGATTTCCTAAATCTCCACAGTCTTGATGAGTTAGCAATTTAGAAATTTCAGTATTGTTACAAATATTTCAAAATTGAGATCTAACATGGATATATGGAAGTCATTTTAAGAAATATTGATTTTTTCCCTCCACCTTCCTAGAATTACAAAGATGACAAATTATTTCATTCCGTTCACTGTGGAGCTCGGCATAGTTCGATCTTATTTGAGCAATATTTAATTTCTTCTTTATGTCAGCTATAACAAAAATACACTTTTTATATTATAGATTGGGGTTAATGACCACTTTATAGTATTTATATTTTCTCTTTTCCTCCATTTCCTTATGTCACCACAATTTCTCCTTAAATTTAGATGCGATAATATTTTTAATGGTTCAATATTATGCATAATGACGAATGATTCATATTCTGTATTAGGGTGTATTGCTTTTAATTTTATTTTAAGATTAGAAATCATAAAATGCTCTTGATTTTCCCGATCTTCCTTCATAATTCTCTAGAGATGTTGCAACATGAAACTTCAACATCCATATAAGATAATAGGAGTGATGAGAGTCTCAAAGAGGACTCCCCCCCACAACCAATAGTCCGCTAATCTACAACTATTTTCAAGACCAAAATGAGCTTTCCATCCTCCATTAATTATTTTTCTCAATGCCATAGTTTTAGTTACGCTTGTGATGAAGGTTAACTTTGAGACATTTGTATGAAGTAACATCCTCTAAGTTGTTATCGTCATACACAAAATTAGCATAAGCGATCTTTTTGGATTTGATTATCATAATCTTTGTTTTGTGAGGATTTACCAACATACCTATGCTAGAATAAAAATCCTTGAAAATTCTTAGTTGCTCATCGAAATAATAGGGCCATCTCACTATAAGCACAATATTATCTGTGTAAAGAAGAAGGATGATGACTCTTCCAACAAAAGTAGTCCAACACAACTCACTTCTTTAAAGCTTGTCTCGAACTTGTCAAAGTAAATACCAAAAAGTGTAGGGGATAAGGACAACCATGCTTAACTCCTATATTACAATTGATTTCTTCTGACTAACCCTAAGTGTTCATGAACTTAACAACAATATTTTGTACAACCCTAAGTGTTCATAAACTTAACAACAATATTTTGTACAACCTCAATACAAAATGAACTTTTAACTCTTTTAACTCTTCTACTCTATTCAAAAAATTATTTATATTCATATGCATTATGTCGGATGCTTTTGTAAAGTAAAAAGAACATAACTAAGTAGTATAGAAACCATGACTTTCTAAATATATGTTAATCTTAATGTTTGCATTTTCCAGAGATGTTATTCCACATACTAAATTAAAAAAGATCATTCATAATGGTCCTATCATTTAAAAAATGGCTTTTAACAATATACCATTCTAACACTAACCTAAAACCTTTTCCGTATTAATATTCTTTCTCCTTGACAAAACCGACCCTAAGTGTTCATAAACTTAGCACCAATATTTTGTACAATCTCAATACAAAATAAACTTTTAACTCTTCTACTCTATTCGAAGAATTATTTATATATTCTAAAAATTATTTATATGCATATGCATTATTTCATTCAAATGCTTTAGTAAAGTAAAAAGAACATAACTAAGTGATGACTTTTTAAATATATGTTAATCTTAATACGTGCATTTTCCGGAGATGTTATTCCATATACTAAGTTTAAAAAGATCATTCACAATGATCCTATCATTTAAAAAATTGCTTTTAACAATATACGACTCTAACACTAACCTAAAACCTTTTCCGTATTAATATTCTTTCTCCTTGACAAAACCCATACACGAAATTGGACTGTTTCACCCGCTATCACACTATCGACGGAAAAGTGTTCTGATGAGATTTTGACTAAACAGGTAAATCCCATCGGTCTCCAAGGGATTCAACTCGCATTACCTGATTCCATCGTCCCCTTTAAACCCTTTGCTGCTCAGCGTGCATTCCCATCTTTCATTTTTCGTCATCCTGGCTACCTAGCGGCGGAAGAGGAAGTAACTGGTCAGTGTTTTGGTCCCTCACGCTTTTTTGCTCTACCTTTGCTTTACCTATTGAACGGAAGAGCAACTAATATTCAGCTCCGTTTCCTAAATCAGAGTCTGAAATCTTCGGTTTGCTTGTAGTAGGAGCTTTTTTGAGGTATTGATCTCTTCTTGTAGAAAAAATATGCATCCTCAGCAATTCTAATGACATCTTCATACGAAGCTCGATCGATTACATGGAACTGAATTCGTATCAACAACCTCCATTAACAATCTTAAATATGTAACAATGTAAGTCAGTGAAGGCTTCTGCTTGCAATTTTAGGGTTTACAAGTCCTGAACGATTTCATCTGGAACAATGCGTTTTGTTTTTTGGTTTGTTTGAAAGATGCTTCTATTAAACTTTACAAAGCACGATAAAAAGAATGGACAGAAATCGGGGTTAAAACAGGAACCCAGAAAGCCAAGAACCCTACTGCTGAGAAATTCTCCTTCACAAGCAAACCTGGGAGAGACTCAAAACCACTAATACCAGGCCATATTATTCTTCCCTTTACAAAATCTCAGTATGTCATGCAAGTGAGCAGCACGAGGATGAATGAAAGACCCACAGAATGTGGTTGCACAAGCTAAAACTGCCAAGCAACCCGCCCCCAAAAAAATCTCCGAGTGGCCACAGCCGCCGAACGGGAGCCAGTAAACAGGAGTACGTCCCCAACAGATGACTACTAAGGCGTGCTGGGGAAACACGCCCCCATGGCTACATACATCTTGTCAAATCAACAACAAACTGTAGATGCACCACAGGGTGCTGCTGCAAAGTCTGGTTATACGTCTGCAAATGCCTAGTCATTTCAATGATTTAAAGGACTTATTCTCTTATATTTTGGTAGTTAAATGGCCCTTTGTTAATGAAGTGGGTTCTATCTCCAGCTTACATACACCGCCTAGGGCACATGTCCTAGGCCCAGATAGTTATGGGATATCACAAGATAACACAACAATTGCCTGCATCAACATAACGACCTTTCCTTCGGGATGATTAAACCTGAGTATCTCTGAAATTGAAATTTGTATTAACGTCTACTAAAGACCAAAATAGGTTAAAGAACCAGTGACTATAGTAATAGCCAGGCAAAAGAGAGGGGTGCAAAAAGTACCTCTAAACTGAAATGAAATAAAAAAGAGTATAACAACAGCACGAAATGAAATGGCATAAACATAGGTGTACAAGTATGTTATCCCAAGAAGGAAAGCCGTCCAAACTGAAGGAGAGGCAGTTGAGAAACATAGCCCGAGTTAATATGCAGCTGTCACAAGGTGAGGAGGGAGCTATCCCTGCTCACCATCTAAGTCAATAATGCAGATGTCAACCCCAAGTGCTTGCCAAATAGTGTCCGAAGAAAGCTCTCTGGATATACCACTTGACCACAACCTGCTTGACAATGATTTAAATAACTTTTACTATGCAATAAAGCTATGTTTTTGTATTTTTAAAATATTTTTCTAGTTTTACTCGACGGGTGATTTTCCAACTTTCTGTTCAAATCAATATTTTAAATTTCTTCTAAATTCAACTTGTGGTTCAAATGAATATTTGAAAATTACTTCTTACTTCAGTGCCAAAAATGGAATTTAGCAATTTTCTCTATTTGACTGGGAAATTTTACCTATATTTCATTTGCAAGGTTTAATGGCCTTCGAAGGGCACAGCAGATTGCAAATTTTATCACAAAACATCTAGTAAGTATGATACAAAATTATTTAATGAAATCATAGAACGAGCAACAAACTTTAAGACATGAGCAAAGGATAAATGAAAGTTTGTTTGGCTAATAAACAGGAAATAGCGGCTACAGCAGAAGAAATACAACACAAATATCCACAGCAGAGACTACTTTTTTCCAAGCTCTGCTCTTCCACGTCAATCTCTGATATGGCTGCAGTAAGTCACTTTTTCTAAGTTGCAATCACCTTTTTTTCTTATAAGAAATACAACACAAATATCCACAGCAGAGGCTATTTTTTCCAAGCTCTGCTGTTCCACGTCAATCTCTGATATGGCTGCAGTAAGTCACTTTTTCTAAGTTGCAATCAACTTTTTTTCTTATAATAAATTGTTTCATCTTAAATGCTCCTGCTTTGGATTAATTGGCAGCCAGAGGAAACACAGCAACTTAATGGAACCAAGGAAGAAGACCAAGAGAAGAAGAAGAAGAAAGAGGAAAAGGTACAAAATTGAAAACACCATCTTAATTGTCCTAGAATAAATTTTAGTGCATGCTTACAATATCATTTATCTTGTACATTGCGATTGATGCAAATTCAGTGTTACACGGGGTTGCACTCCTCAGGGTTGGGGATGCGCATCCCTGAGATGGTGGGATGCCCCACAGAATGTTTCTAGGCATCCCCCAATATGCAAAACTCCACGAAACACAACAAACGTTTTGCAGGGAACAGGGGGTGTGGGGGTGTGTTTCACATTTGTGGGGGGGTTGTTTAGATGCTCTCCCCCCTGAAAAGCAGGATGCCTAGGTGCTGCCCCCTCCCTCCTGGGGATGCGCATCCCTGGGATGGTGGGATGCCCCACAGAATGTTTCTAGGCATCCCCCAATATGCAAAACTCCACGAAACACAACAAACGTTTTGCAGGGAACCAGGGGGTGTGATGGTGTGTTTCGCATTTGTGGGGGGGTTGTTTAGATGCTCTCTCCCCTGAAAAGCAGGATGCCTAGGTGCTGCCCCCTCCCTGCTGCCCGAAAAGTGGGACACTTAGGTGCCCCCCCTTGATCTCTTCCTTGAAAAATTTGAAAAGGTAAAAAAATAATAGTGTTCGTATCATTTACAAATTTGAAATTACAATGGTGATTGATGAACCCCAATTAGTGTTTAGATGGTATCATTTTGATTTATGTTTCACACCTTCAAATTTTTAATTTTTCTTGCCAAGTGCCCCAATGTCCCCCCTGTGCCTTCTGATGCTCCCTAAATTTTTTGGGGTGTATCCACATGTCCCCTGGGTGTGTTTCCTTGCTCCTGCGTCTCCACATCCTGTAAACTTGGTGGAACACTATAAATTTTGAACTTGCCCATATGGGGGAATCTGGCCTCTGCTCATTGGCAAAGGATGAGACCTTTAGCAAATGGAGGCATCCTCTAATGGAGCTGGGGTCTGTGATGACTCCATGAGAATGGAAGATGTATCTTTGCAATTAGACAAGACCTGCTCCATCATAAATTAATTCTGTTTTCATTCTTTGTCTTGTGTCTGTCTCCTTAAGTGAATGTTGTGGGTAAACATGAAATTGTAGTTTTCAATTTTTGAGTATCAGAATGATCACTTTAGTGCATGCTTACAATATCATTTATCTTGTACATTGCGATTGATGCAAATTCAGTGTTACATGGGGTTGCACTACTCAGGGTTGGGGATGCGCATCCCTGGGATGGTGGGATGCCCCACAGAATGTTTCTAGGCATCCCCCAATATGCAAAACTCCACGAAACACAACAAACGTTTTGCAGGGAACAGGGGGTGTGTTTCGCATTTGTGGGGGGGTTGTTTAGATGCTCTCCCCCCTGAAAAGCAGGATGCCTAGGTGCTGCCCCCTCCCTGCTGCCTGAAAAGTGGGACACTTAGGTGCTCCCCCTTGATCTCTTCCTCGAAAAATTTGAAAAGGTAAAAAAATAATAGTGTTCGTATCATTTACAAATTTGAAATTACAATGGTGATTGATGAACTCCAATTAGTGTTTAGATGGTATCATTTTGATTTATGTTTCACACCTTCAAATTTTTATTTTTTCTTGCCAGGTGCCCCTGTTAGAATATAGAAGATGGTGTGCTTGTTTTACCATTGACGATACCTTCGTCACCCAACCATAGGCTGAAGCCTCCCTCCGAGCACCTTAACCTTGACCTGAGAATTCCTCCGGAAGCAAACCCTAGGCTAGATAGCCAAAC